>BGPT01001296.1:159762-179835 GCA_003297045.1 Symbiodinium sp. clade C Y103
TTCCTCTCTTCTAATGTTGTCATCTGCTCTTTACACCTCTGTTGGTGTGTACTGGAAGAAGTTGACATGTGGGGTTATCCGGTCCTATAATTTTGTTTTGATGTTGACTGCAACAAAACAAAGGGGAGTCCTTGGAAGGCCAATGTTTTGACCACGGAGATATTGGTGTTTTCGAGGAATTGTTCGCGGCAGGAGCCCTTGTCAATTGCCGCGCTGCTCATGGCAGCTTGACGACAATTGGGGAGGTGGTCGGTGGCTTGGGGTGGCCTCGCACTTGCGATAAGACTTAGGATTTATAAAGAGTTTCCAGATGTTTCCAGAGTTCGGCTGTCCAAGTTGCACCCTTGTAAAGTTGCAGTTCCAATTCTGGATGACACCAGGCCCCGTGGCACATAATGACACCAAGCCGCCAGCGTCCCTTTCAGCTGAGGCTTCGTTTCCTCGTTTTCCCATGGGACTAGTGGACAATCGATGCCACCTGCAGGCGGCCATGGGCATCATGGGGGCTGGAGGAAAGAACAATTGGATGAAACTTGTGGTGTTGTAGCCCTCACAGTTTTAGGATCAACCCACATGCCAAAAGAAAGCCCTACAGAACCTTCCACAATTTGGGAATCCCAAAGTGAATCTACTCTACTTCAACTCATTTGCCGTCAGTCTTAGTCTTGCTACACGCTTCGACTGCAAGCCCTCGAGGCCTTTCGCCATCTCTATGCCTTAGCAGCGAGGCATGCATCAGTTTCTAGGTTCTGACAGTGGGGCATTTTGGTGCAGCAAGCATGTGGCCTATGGTTCAAAACAAAACGACATGGAAAGAATGAAAATGCGTTTTCAGCCCCCAAGTGTGACTTTCTGAGAATCGTCAATTTCAATGGATCTTAGTAAGTAGGCAGTAAACAAGCTTGGTTGCTCAATCCCTAAACTGGGGCTAACTCATTCTTACTGGGTCATTATCTCTATAAAGTCCCTAGCTTTCCAGCCGTTTTTTGTCCACTTCATAGCTTTTCAACGATGGCTGTAGCTGCCCATCCAGCAGCTTGCAGCCCTCGCGGCTTGTGGCTCAAGCCGTGCGGTTTCAATGCTTTGCAGCTTGATCACTTTCGCCCAAACCATCCTGGCTCTACTTGAAGGATTGTCCGGCTTGGTAAGTGGATGGTAAGAAACTTGCGTTGCTTAGTGCCTTAACTCAGGCTATCCCACCTCTCTCCACAAGTGGCATAGCTTTCCAGCCATTTACTTCACAATTCAGAACTGTTCTTCACCATGGCCGCCCCATCCAGCGACAGAGACACCCCGCGGGTGTTCCTTTTGGATGGCGCTGCATTGTTGGAGAGCCGCCGGCGACTAAGAGCAGGCAGAAATTTCATGGTACATATGGGTGGTCTTTCGTGCTCTAAATCATGGCTGGCTGGCGACTGCACAACAAAAAAAGATTGGATTTCAATTGGTGAATGTATGGTGTAGAAACTGCATGTGGCTGGGGCAACACGAAAGTGATTCTGCAATTAGCATCTAAGATTCGCCTCTTGTGGTTGCGCTAATGTGCCCATGCCCGCTGTCCAGAGTTTTCCACTTGATTGTTTCCCCGTTTCACGCCAAGCATCTAAGGTGAGTGATGACCTCGGCATGTCTGTTTTTCACCCATGACCTTCCCACCTCTCTTGTTCACCCATAGGTTTATCTTCTCCACCTTTACCATTCCGATGATGTTCTTTGACAGCGTTTTTAATGTCAAACCAGGTCAACATTCTTACAGATTCCGCTATTTTTGCTGACTGAAATCCCCAGCAAGATCAGCAATGGTGTCCTCAGCTGGTTTACCTCATGCTTTGCCTATATCGGCTCAATAGTGATGATGTCTTCTTGGTGGCTGCAGGTTATCCAGTTGCAACTTCCTCCTCCTTCACAGAATCACACCGCTCATCATGTCAGGCGACAAGTCCTTGGAGGCTCCTTTGGCACGGCTGCTGAAAGATGCCGACGAAAAGCTGAGCGCTGGACCGTTCTCGGTGACGGCAAAGAAAAGCCCGCCGCCCAGTGGCAACCTGCACGACTACTGCCCCGTGGGCTGCGTTATGGGAGACGCATTGTTGATGATCTACAAGGGATTGTAGCCTGATTTGTCACATGGCCAATGAAGAATAGGGGGTACGATTTGTGGATTGTCTAAGCCAAATCAGAATATTACTCATTCGCCACTGCCATGCTATCTGCAAAAGCGGTGTTTTATTGACAGAAATAAACGTGCGCGGTGAACCCAGGAAATCCGCAAACATTATAGCTTTTTGTGGAAACCCATGCGTTTGGATGTTTTTGGGGCCCGTGTTAGCGCCACTAGCTGGAGGTATGGGAATTGAGACCAAAGAGGGAAGGGGGTTCCAACGCTTAGGCAATATCAACCTCAAAAAAAGGAGGTTGAGTCACAGAATGGAGTTAGAGGATCAGATTCAGAGTGTAAATCTAATGAATAGAGCCAATACCAGATCCGACGTTCCACGTTGGTCTCTAACAAAGAAAGTTTCATCGAGACATTCCCACTTGCAAGACAACATCATTCTCACATTCATTCAACTTCGCATCAACTACCTCGCACCCTCTGCACATTCATTCAACTTCACAGTCACTCAAACTCACATCCTAATAACCTCATATTGCCTCAACTTCATATTCATTCAACCGGGCAGTCACTCAACCTCACAGCCATTCAAGCTCAGGGCCACTCAACGTCACAGTCCTTCAACCTCATCTTCAATTTTCACATTCAACTTCACGTTCATTCAACTTCACATGTGCCCGACCTCACACTGAATCAACATCACATTCAACTTGGCATATCCTAAATCTCGCAAACACCATGCCATTGGTGAAAAATAGATTCTGTGTCCAAAAGGCGCGCGTTCGGCGCGCAAAGAGGAACTGAGGTGTTAATGTGACTCTTGCTTTGTGTTTTGCACTTGCATGGCGGCTTGTTCAGTGGAACTGCTGCATCAAGATAGAACATTCCATCCGGCTCCATCCGGGACATTGATTGAATTCAAAATTGTGCTATACATGACATAAGTTTGATAGTCCCCGCTTTGAAGATGGGGAGGGTAAGATATCCGCTGCCATAGTTCATCGATTCGTTGGTATTTTTAGATTTGGTAACAGAAACTCCCAACCACTCACATTATGTCCCAACCACCTTGCTCATCCTCGAAGGCAGTGTGGGGCCCTACTGGTGGCCAGATCCTAGCAAGCCCGATGGCTTGCCGTACATCCGAAAGGATGGGCACAAGAATCCGGATCGTGGGAAGATCGGGGACTCAGGCCTGAGCCCGGCTTGTTGGGCGAGACGGACCGGGTCCAATGATGTGAAGCCTGAGTTTGAAGAAGTTGAGAAATCTGTCAGGGCCATTCTCATTGCGACCAAAAGCCCAATTCGTTGCCAGAAGTCTTTCCCCCTATTCCCTGATAGACATTAGTCCCTAGACATGTCAGGCTAGTACTGGATGGATCTAGTCCTCGTGAATCCCTCATTCCTGTACTCAATGCTAGGGGGATGGGGCTGCAGTCAGCTCTGGGCGTTGTTTGTTGCTCAAACGGATCGCAGGAACCAAAACTTAATTCAAAGGATCGCAATTGTGAAAAAGGTTGCTAGTCTTTCGTGCCACATTCGAACAGTACACATGAACCTGCACCCCTGGGTGCACATTTATTGTTTTTTCCCCGTGCAGGCACAACCCGACTGAGTCTTTTGTGTATTCTTTTGTAGTAACAAGTCCGGCTACCTTTAGGATCTTCATCAAATAAGTCAAACCTGCCTGCGGTGAAACATTTCAGGCAATTCATCAGATCTTCCGCAGGAGGACAGACAGACATGATCCTGTATTACGCAAACCAACTACATATCTTCACCACAGGTTTTGTATGGTTTTGTTATCTCCAACACTAAACCATCTAAGCTTGATGACTACAGACACAGTCTTGAGCCATACCCAAATGAGCTGAATGGCCATGCTGCGGTTTCACTTTTTCGGACGCCATGTTGCAGGGATTTCACGACCTGCAGCTGTCCCCTGCTAAGCATGGAGGACTCGCGCTGCGAGGTGGAAAGCATCTTGCAGGGCTTGTTGGTTCAAAGCAACAATCTCCCACGGGAATGTTGGGCCCCCAGATCAGCGTCAAACAGTTTTTAGACCTTCTGTTTGAGCCAACCCATGCCATTTCGGCCATAGTGCTGAAAGGACAGAATGATGACAACACCACAAGGACCAATGACTTGAAGGAATACTTCGAGAAGCACTACCGCTCAGGAGGTGATTTTTACCATTCTGATTATGCGAGCTGTGGTGGTCCTCAAGATTCTTGGACATGGATGCATAAACCCACCGAAATCCAAGTGTGGCGCGATGCCATTGACCTAACTTCGGGCCAGGGTGGGCAAGTTTTTTTCCATTACACGAGCGAACTTGCATTCCGAAACATCACCCATCCAAACAAGGAGGCAGCTGAGATTTGGGCATCTTTAAGGACTGAAGGGCCAAATGCCAACACCTCATGGGGCAAGGGGATCTATACTGTCGCCTTTCCTCCTGACCATTGGCACAGTCGTGAACAGGTGCTAGACAATAGTTTCTGCAACATAATGCAGAGAGACCGAGAGAGTGAAGATCCGGAGGAAGGTCCAGCATATGTAGATCGCGAGTCTCCCAAGAGGGCAGCCTTTTGCATCCCCATCCTCATCGATCTGGCCAACGCCTTTGATGCCTCAGCGAGAGCCATTCCAGAAATGGAGGGAGGAGGGAAGGAATCGGGGAATCTTGGCGACAACTTCTTGCTCCAAGTCTCCGGTGATGGTGTCCACGATGCAAATGGACAGTTGCTGGAAACCTTGCGCCAACGCGCGCGCTTCGCACCTGCGGACTTGGACGCCAAGTCGAGGCTCGCCTGGGTGCTACGAGCTCGCGACTTCTCTGAGGAGGCACTGCCTTTGGCGGAAGAAATGGTGGCATTTTGCGACTCAACTTATGGGCCTGAGAGCATTGAAGCTTTGACATGCCAGAGCATGCTGGCCAAAATCTTGTTCGATCTGGGCAACTTTTGTGAAGCTGAGAAGTTGCATCGACGGATCCTCGATGCCAGGTTGAAGGCTCTTGGTCCTGAACACGAAGAGACCGTCTCCTCCATGGGTGAGTTGGCTCTCACCCTTTTTAACATGGACAATTGCAGCAGCGAGATTGAAGCTGTTGAGCTGCATCGCCAAGTTTTAGCATTCCAAGAAAGACGGTTGGGTACCAGTCATCCTGCTACTTTGCATACAATCACCAACTTGGCTACTGGCCTGGCAGATATGGGCAATCTCGGTGAAGCGACGGACTTGCACCGCATCGCTTTAGAGGCCAGAGAAAAGACATTGGGTCCTGAGCATCCTGACACTTTGCAGTCTGTCAGCCATTTGGCAGCGGCACTACATGATAAAGGTGGTTTGCGCGAAGCTGTGGAACTGCAAAGGCGCGCGTTAGAAGCCAGGGAAAGGCATTTGGGTCCTCAACATCCAAGGACCCGCAAATCCCTCCAGCGACTTGAGTCAATACTGTGTGACATGATTAACAAAAGGGGGGAAACTCCAGGTGAATTTGTCGAATCGTGCCGCGAACTATTAGGAGGTAGGGCACAGATTCTGGGCCTTCAACATCCGGATACAGTGGCGGCCATGTCGGTTTTGGCGCTCACTTTGACTGGGACCGGCCGCGGCACTGAAGCGGCTGAGTTGAATCGCCAGGTCGTGGAAGTGAAAGAAAAAACCCTTGGCATTGACGACCCAGCTACTTTGAGCGCGGTCAACAACTTGGCTAGCACGCTGGCGGATATGGGCAATCTCTGCGAAGCAATAGACATGTACCGCAAGGTTTTAGAAGTCCGGAAAAAGAGGTTAGGTCCCAAGCATCCTCAAACTTTGCAGTCCGCCAAGGCTTTGGCAATTGCTTTGCATGAAAGACGATGCGTTTGAATCACGGTGTGATACATCAAGGGCGTGCTTGGGAAGCCACGGTCAAGTGTCTGCATTCTTAACACATGCACCTTCAACTCTCTCCAGCGTGTTGGATGACATGGGCGACACGCATGAACCTATTGAAGTGCGGACAAGAATGGAAGTGTTCCTCTGAGGGAAGGTTGACCCTTCGATGCTGACAATGCGGTAATATTTCCTAAACTGCTAAACGACAGTGCGTCATGCTGCTTCGAGATGGTTTCACCTCTTGCGAAGGAAAATTCAAGTCCGCGCGCCATTGGGCGAAAGATCCAACAATGACCCTAAACTTGCTGTGCCGCGATGGGTCCTGATCACCTGCCACAGGCCGTTTCGCCGCCATGCAGAAAGCAGCCCCTTGGTCAGCAGGGATTTCCATAGGAACATGGGGAAGGCAAGGGGCCAAACCCGTGAGGCCTTCAAAGCCCTTGACCCATGTTCATGGTCAAAGCCCATAGTCAGTAAGTCATAGATGGAATAAAAGCCACCAGAGACTGGATGTTTGGGTGTGTCTGAAGATTGCCGGAAACGGAGTCTTGGAGCCAGACCCCTTCTTCTTGGGCGTTTTCTTCACAGAAGTGGGGCGGAGCCCAACAGCCGCTCATTCTTGCTACCATTGGTTTTGTCCTTGCCTCCGGCACACCATCTATTTTCCACCCAGTGGCTAAAAAGTGAGCAGCAATTTTTCTTCCAGCCTGCGTTGACAACAAACGGATGAGCTTCCTAAAAGAAAATATAGAAGCTTTCATGCAGCCACCATACACATCGATCGGAATGGCCAAGCTACAGCAACGCGTAGACGAGCATTGTACATATTGCTATACACCCCGTAATTTATGCTACGTAGTGCTTCTCCCGCTGGGCTGCCATTCCCAGGTCATCCCGCTGTGCTACGCTTGGTTCTTCACCGGCCGCGAGGACTATGCTGAGCATGCAGCCAAACTGCTGCGCACCTGGTTTCTGGACCCTACAAAGAAGATGAATCCTCATTTGACCTATGCCCAAGGCAGGGGGCGGGTCGGTTGACCAGAGGGTTCGGGCCAAGGTCTTCACGCATGCAACAGCATGATGCTTTCTTCCATGCGCTGGTGCGGAAAGGGACTGCACTGGTCAGGACAACCTTCACACGAGTTAGTCTCTTTGCAGTCTAGTTGCCATCATATATTCTCACAACATATGATAATCAAAAAAGGCTGCTCTTCCCAGCCTCGCATCTCCAACCCAAATCACTTCAAGCAGTGAAAAGGTGAAAAGCTGCATGCTGCATGGTCATCAACTGCCGCAGGTGTCCCCGGCCAATGTGACGGCCGCTGCTTCGGAATCGTGGATTCTGCCAAGCTGCCGGAGCTGGTGGATGCAGCGGGGCTGCTGATGGGCAGCACATGCTGGAGCTCAGATGACCACGAAGGACACACTTCTGGGTAGATAAAATGTGAATCATCCATTTTTTGTGGCAGCGATCTCCCTATAGTTTCGGAGGTAAGTCTAAATTTCTCGGTCATTTTCTCTAGCTAGTTTGTGACTGGGAGGAATGACTTTGGCAGCAGGCCTTAGTTTGAATGCAAGGATAAGCATGAAGCTGCTTTTAACCAATGATTTGGACAGGGGCCTGACTATTTCATTTCAAGATTGCAAAGTAGGTTTCCACCATGTACGGGCAGGTTGGCACAGGGCACTGGTCTTCCCAGACACATCTTGATGTCTTACCTACTCTTTGTCAAAGCGGTGCGTTGTCCTGTGCGGCATTACAATCCTATGTAGGCTTAAATGACGGCCAGCTCGTATTTTATGCATTCACCTGTCCGGGCTCAGGTTGATTCCCAGCTTGAGACATCTTGGTTCATCCGTAGGACTCGTCCAATGGTTCAGTGAGTTCCTGGAGTGGCTCCAAACTAGCAAGAACGGTCGAGAAGAAGATAATACCAAGAACAACCACGCGACCCAATACGAGCCTTGGCACAGATCCTTATTTGGACGAGATGCTTCAATTGACCGGATGCTCCAAATATGAGATAGCCATTGTTGAAAATCAGTAATATTTCCGGCCGTCCAAAAATACTTGCAAGAATGATTGCCTGTGGCGATTTTCCCATGGGTTCCAACACGGTTCATTTTCAGGCAGCACGGGCCCAGGTACCAAGGAAATAAACATGTAAATGTGATGAAGATACGATCCGGGATGCCTTCCACTGATGGCCACCTCCTTGACCGTTTGATGCCCAGGATGTGCAGGTGGTGTCCTACGCAGCCTCTGATTTGCTTCAACAGTTTTGCAGTGTGTTGTTCAAGCAGCTTTTTCATGGGTTTGTTTCATTGGGTTGTGGTTTGATGGCTTTGCAATCGTGTTTAGATAAATTATCCAATTTTTAGTACCTCTCAAGCAGCCGGCTACAAAGTGGTGGAAAGAGAGTTATGGGAACTTGCTGCAGTGACCGTAGCGATAAATTGTATTTGGAGCTAGTTTACCCCATAGTTTCTTGGAAATTACTGTTTGTGCTAGCGGGTGGGAAAGCGTTCCTGCGGTTTCTGCTTTTCTTGGCAGCTAGAGTTGGAGATGACGCTACGCTTGGGGTTGCTCTGTATAGGGATTGGTTCAAGGTGGGCAGCTGCATTAATGTTGATTGCATTTGCTTCTTGAAGATGATGCTGCGGTCGAATTGGGGATGGGTAGGGGCAGGCGGGTGTCAACACTATTTGCGTCCTGAAGATGCGAAGCTTGCAGTCGCTTTGTGTATGGATGGGTTCCGAGGTGGGCGGGTGTGTTTTCGTTCCAAGCACTTGCGTCCTGAAGGTGGACTAGGCATGGAGCCGCTTTGTGTAGGGATTGGCTCCTTGCGCGCACATCTGACGATGGCGCTAGGTTGCGTAGGCATTGTCAGGTGTGAGCGGGATTGTGTGGGAACATTCTTTGTGCGTGCATCCTGAAGATGATGGTGCAGTTGGTTTCGCTTCGTGTACGTATGGGGGTGAATGGAGCGTTCCTTGCACTTGCGTCCCGGAGATGATGTTGATGTATGTCCTACAACTTGGCACAACGAAGTTTGGGCAGATGTGAAGAATTTTGCGTCTGCTATTGAAATTGCATCTAACCCCTGAGAATACAATGGTTTTGCCTTCCAATCCATTGAACACCGCAGGAACTTCCATGCAAAACGCATGAAAATTCATGTGCTGAAAGATCATCCAGTTTGAGCAAAGTGAGAAAACACGCGGGCAGAAAACCTGCCGCCGGGCAGATAGTTTACCGCATGAGTTTCTGGACAGTTATTGCTTGGCTCATTACGCACCTGCCCCACCACGCCAAACTTGGAAGTCTTCGAGTTTCAGCCAAGGCCCTGTTTGTGGACAAGCCGGAGATCGCCCGGCAAGTGCTGCAGCGGGTGCCCAAGCGCCGGATCGCCACCTGGCGCAAAGAATTTTTCTGTTGTCAGCTGTCTACACCTGTGAGCATATAGGTTTTGAAGTTTACCGAACATTGAAAATTGTGGGGGCCTAAGCTGGTTTCCTCCATCCAAAGCCAAACGTTTCGGATGCGTTATCTTTATAACTTGGCCGAATTTCCGACTCCTGGAGATAGCCATCCATGACTTGCAGCGGCTCCACCCCAGGACAGCCAGATCCGACCAGATGGTTCGCAACCGCAGGAAGTCAGTCGAGAGAACAGCTGGGACTACAGCTGCTACCGGGCCGCAAGCGATGGCTGAATTGAGTAGGAACAAGGCGTGAGAGGGTTGTTCCATCTTCGTATTCAGAATTACAAAATTCCTTGCATGAAAACCGTCTGATGAAACTTGGGGCGATATTCGCGCTGTTGCAATGTAAGGTTACAATCTGAAGCATTTCGCACAACTCGCGCACCTGGGACGACATGTCGACGTGGATTTGTGGGCTTATGATGCCTGGCATAAAGGCAGCGCGAGCGCACCCTGATTTAGATCAGGCTGCAAAGCTCCAATCTTTTTCCCCAAACAGCGTGTCCACACTGAGGGGTTCTTACGGTAGGGGTAAAGGCCTGGCTTGGTCAAGGTGCGCCTGCATTTTTCCTGTAAATATCCACATAGAGTGGCTCTTGTTGAATGTCTATCTTCGTTTCGATTGCGCAGGCTCGCACAAAGTTGGTTCCTCGGATCGTGGCTTGATCTGGGCCCGCCATTTTCCTGCAAATTCTCGTGTAAAAGTCTCTCTCTGAGATGTCCATGTGCGTTTCGACTGTGCAGGCTCGCACGGATTTGCGGCTGGACTTTGGTCATGTCGAAAGGTGTCGTCTTGCCAGCGTGCCGTGCTCGTTTTTTGAGCCATGTCCATTTCGTGTGGCAGGCCTGGGACACCCGGGAGATTTGGAAGTCTCAAACGTCGTTTTGTGTGGCAGGCGCAGGACACCGGACACTTCTCAATCCGTGTGGCAGGTGTGGGACATTCTGCACGTTGCTAAAACGTTGGCAGGCGTGGGTCAAAACGAGATGTGCTTGGACGTCATTTTTCGTGGCAGGCGCAGTATTCGGTGAACTTGGACGACGTTTTTAAAGGGTTGAAAGCCGCGATTTGTGAAACTGTCGTCGATTCTGATCTTGGACATGATGATGATTTCGCGTGGCACGCGCAGTACTTCAATGACCTCGGGCTCAAATTTTGGTGGCAAGTGCAGGACTTTGTGGACCTTGACAAGAAGTGGCTGGGGCCTAGGTAAAACCTCTTTTTTGACATTTTCAATGTTCATGTTTTGTGGTGCGCGCAAATGTTTTGTGAAAATCTAACATGTGCTCGCGTGACCCTCTCGTCACTTTGTGCGCATCGGATCGCTCTCGCTGTGGCGCGGTGCGAATTTTGAAACTTCGGACGCAACCCTTTCGCACGAAATGGGGGTCGAACGTCAAAAACTGGTGCAAAATTGCAATTTTGCAACTTGAGCTGCAACTTTTTTGCGTGAAATGGACGTCGAACGTCAAAAATTGGTGTAAAATTACGATTCAGATGGAATCTTTTCGCACGAAATGAGGTTCGAGTCGCAAAAACTGGTGTGAAATTGTGATTTTGCAACTTCAGATGCAACTCTTTGGCACGAACGGTAAAAACTGGTGTAAAATTGCGATTTCGCATTTGCAGATACATTTTCTATATTTGTAAAGACTTCTGTGTGTAAAAGCTATAGAAATCTTGTACAGAGAGCTCTTGTAGAGGTCTTGTCCAGAGACCTTGCCAAGAGACCTCTTGTAGAGTTCTTGTATAGAGACTGTGCATTGGGATCTGTTGGGATCTTGCCAAGAGAGCTCTTGTAGAGAGCTTGCGCAGAGATCTTTGGAACAGATCTTGGCAAGAGACCTCTTATAGGGAGCTTGTACAGAGAGGTTCCTATGAGGTCCCTTACAGAGATCTTGCCAAGACATCTCCTATCGACAGCTTCTACAAAGTTCTCATAAAGAGATCTTGCCGAAAGATCTCTTAGAGAGATCCTGCAAAGAGATCTTGCCAGGACACCTCTTGTGAAGATCTTGCGCAGAGACATTGCATTGAGATCTGTTGCAGACATCTTGCCAAGAGNGATCCTGCAAAGAGATCTTGCCAGGACACCTCTTGTGAAGATCTTGCGCAGAGACATTGCATTGAGATCTGTTGCAGACATCTTGCCAAGAGGTCTCTTGCAGAGATCTTGCCAAGAGACCTCTTACAGAGATCTCCAACAGAGGTCTTGCCAAGAAGTCCCTTGCATAGATCTTGCCAAGAGAGCTACCCTAGAGGGCTTCTCCAGAGATCTCATAAAGAGATCGGGCCAAGAGACCTCCTATAGAGATCTTGTACAGAGATCTTGCCAGGACACCGCTTTTGGAGATCTTGTACAGAGGCGCATAGAGATCTGTTGCAGAAATCTTGCCAAGAGGTCTCTTCCATAGATCTTACCAAGAGAGCTGTTTAGAGAGATTCTACAGAGATCTCATAAAGAGAGATCTCGTAAAGAGATCTGGCCAAAAGACCTCTGAAAGACACCTTGTACAGAGATTTTGCCAGGACACCATCACCATCCTCCACCTCACCTTCCGCATTATCATCCTCATCCTCATCATCCTCAACCGAATCCTCCCTCCTTCACCTCATCATCCTCAACATCATCATCCTCAACATCATCGTCCGCAACAGTATCATCTTCACCATCTTCATCTTCATCATCTTCACCTTCATCATCATCCTCATCATCCTCACCGTCCTCATCATTATCATCATCATCATCCTCATCATCATCATCATCATCATTATCATCATCATCCTCATCCTCATCCTCACCCTTATCCTCAACATTATCATACAAGTATCCTCACACCCCCACACTGTTTGGCGTCTCTTGCCGGGATGATTTTTTTTTGGAGGTAGATCGCAAGGAGGGGATGCAATGAATGCTTAAGGAAATGTTGTTCCATGCGTTTGAATTTGACTTGTGCTGCTTCGCTCGTTCCGTCAGGAAAAGGATGGGCGGAGCATCAAGCAGGCCATCAATTATCTGTTGCCGTATGCCTCTGGTGAAGGCACCTGGCCGCATAAACAGCTGGCTACCTTGGAAGGCTTCCGCTTGCGCGATGCACTGATGGCAGCTCCCCCGGAGTTTGGCTGGAGCCCCGCAGCTCACAAATTTTTGCAGAGCTCGGCAGTGGAGAGATTGCTACATCTCAAGGGCAATGGAGAATAAGTGTGGCTTTGAGTGTTCGAGCCAACAGCCATAGCTTGACGCAGGTCCGCAGACAGCCATCGGCTGAAGACTGCTTACTAGATTGAGGTCGCTGAGGAGACTATTGAAAAGCCTGGCTTGAGCAAGGGGGATGTCTTGAATATGGGGAAACCCACTCATAGCTTGTTGCGCAAAGATGACTGATCTGGAGAAGTGGATGAACAGATCGGCGCAGGCCTCGGACTTGTAAGAATGGCGGAAATTGGAAAAGCTTGCTCGGACGACTTCCACACATGATTTTTATTCCGGAGCCCCTCCCAGATTGGGGCTTCTTTGAATCCTTCAAAGGTCAGATCCATGTTCGGGTCCTGTTTGCTTGCCAGGCATCGCTGCATCGAGGCAGTTGAGGCGCGAAGTGGAAGATCTGGGAAATAGGAAACCGGTCTCTGCTGTTACAGCATTAGCTTTGATTGGGAACATGCGTTGAAAACATGATGATTGATGAGACGTTGCCGGATTTACAAACAAACCCTTTTATTCCCAATCAACTACACCTGGCACATGCGAGAAAAGTGCGATTTGGTTTTCCTTTCCATCATAGCATCAAGGTAACAAGTATGCATACCCCAAAACCTTATAGGTCAAGACATTCATTGTTGAAGTATTTCATTAAAAATGGTGGACAGACAAGACAGCACACGGGAATATCATCACCCCAGACGGTAACTGAGATACGCCCTTACAAAGGTATTTGAACCGTTTGTACATTCATATACCCATACAGTGGCTCGTGAATGCCCCCGCATCTCCCAAGTTCCTTGTCACAGGTGGGCACTAAGCAGCCGGTGCATGTCCATGTGGCATTGCAGACACGGAAGGACGACGGGCAGCTGGAAGACCCCAAGACCTTGCTGTTTCCAAGGTGCGGCTGGAAGTGCAGCGTGATGCCGGAACTGTTGGATTTCCAGCGCTCAATGCATGCCGGTGTGATTGATATAAGCGCTGGCAACCTATCTAACCCAAACTTGCCCACTAGAACGGGGTGAAGAATATAGGAGTACTTGACAAGGCGTCCCGTCCCAGGCTTCTGCTGGCTTCCAGCGAGGTGCAATGGGACCGTTGGACAACAGCCCGTTGGTTTTCACGGCTTGTGAGCTTGCCATTCACTGAAGCAGGGCTCTAGGGCTGGTGATCACAGCTGTCACGATGTTGGGGGATTGGGTTTAGTGTTCTGTGGACCATTGATTGCAGTTTTCATTCAGGCTTCACTTTATCACACAAAAGCGCGCGCAGCAAGTATCGGATGGCCGTGCCACTTTCAAACACCAAGCTGCCCACTTTCTCCTGGCAAGGTCGCTTCAATACGCGTCAACAGTGAAGGTTTCTGGCCTGTGACCATCCAGCGAGCCGAGCCAGGCCGGGGTGCTCCAAAAAGGTTCAGCCGCTTCCTGGTTTCAATGATGGTTATCATCATCGTGATGTTGATGAACCAGCGTGACAGGGCAGGATTTGTCTGGATCGCAGCAACCAGTCATTGGGATCTCTGTGGTCCAACACAGCTTTGGCAAAAGGCACCGCTGCAGCTCGCTGGATGAAGGCGTGGAGGGGGAGGCGTGAGTTCTATTGACTCGTGAGACTGCAGTTGGGGGCCAGGGGTCGTTGGCGTGATATGCTTCCAAATTCGCTTTTGTGGGCATGCCTTTTTGGAAGGTGCGAACAAAGATCAAGAAATTCTAATTCGATGACTGCAGGTATTCAACCCATGTTAACCCCTGCTTGGGCGAACTGTAGCGACTGGGACGGGTCATTTGCTGAGGCCGTGGAAGACACCCGGCGCCTCTATGTGAAGCGAGCAGCGCCTGGTGCAGGGTGCTGTTGCCCGCAGGGTGCCATCAAATGAAGGGGCGCTAGCCAAATACAAATCTGTATGGGGCAACAAAGGCAAAATCATTGCAACCACGAACATCGCCCACGTTTCTGGCATGTCTGGACAGAGCCAACAGTGCTGGTGATTTTTATGGTGAAATGTTCCGCGCTGCTTCCTGACACTCCAGTCACTTGGCAGGCAAAGCCAACTGGGATTGGGAGGTTCACAGGCAGGGCGAGGGGAGCAACACTTCGCAGCCGATCCTGTTCTTGGTCAGCAATCACAAACCCCGCCGTTTGATCAGGCAGTTTTAGTAGAGAATCATGGAACCAAAATGCATTTTGTCGTCAGCCAGGTGCAAGACAGACTTACCAAGCTGAAAATCTCATGCAAGCATCAGGTGTGGTTTCCAACTTTCACAGCTCCTGATGACAGCCAAGTGGTGCTGTGCTCAGCACAGGCTTGGTGAAGTAGGATCAGCTCACTAGACAAACAGAGTAGGGTGATCAGCTAAGCTGGCTGGCCGCCACTATTGTCATGCAACGAGGAACGTTTGGCATTGCCAAAGCTGACTTCGGGCGGGCAATTTGAAGGAGCGCGCCCAGATCCGATTTGCAAGGGGTGATTTGTGTATGCCACTATCCGTGTCATGCGCATTGTTGCATTATGCTGTTTTGTGAGCACGCCTTGTCAAAACTTTGGCAAAGCATTTTGACCACAAGCTGGGTCAGAGGTCATAGCTGATGTAGAGTTAGTTCTGCGGGCTGCACCTAGACAGAAGCTTGACCCAGGACCATTGCCACCCAGTGCATCGCAGGCTCTGCTGTTTTTGCAATGTGTTTCCACTTTTGACTTACCTAGTGTGCACATGCATGGTGGTCCACAACGGCTTGCACCTCCATAAGGCAACTGCAGCTGAATGGGCGGCTGCCTTTTGTTGTGAGACGCGGCCACCCCTCCTTCCAGGCATGGACATGGAAATTGTCGCTGCTCAATGGTTTGCCTGCCAGATGGTATTGTGGAGGCGCATGCCTGGCAGATTTCGACCAGCATGGCACCCTTGTGGAGCGCTTCGCACGCCTCCTCGACATAGGCGCAGCGGTGCCCCGGCCCAAAGCCCGTAGAACCCCAGACCATGTGCTGCTTCGCCAGGAGAGCTCCGTGATCCCAAGAAGCCCGTGCGATCCCAGCTGCCCTTCAACGCGGTCTTGGCCCAGAAATTGCGCCAAACTTAGCACAGATGGATGCGGAAGCCAAGCTGAATCGCATGCCAAGAAAAGCAAGCTTGTCCGACCAACAACCAACAACGGCCAACAACGACGATGACGACATCCACCACCACCACCACAACCACAACAACAACAACAACAACAACAGAAGCAACAACGACAAACAACCACAACCCCAACCCCAACATCAACAACAACAACAACTACTACTACTACTACTTCTTCTTCTACTGCTACTGCTACTGCTACTACTGCGACAACTACAACTACGACAACTACGACTATGAC
This sequence comes from Symbiodinium sp. clade C Y103, assembly GCA_003297045.1. Taxonomy (NCBI): domain Eukaryota; class Dinophyceae; order Suessiales; family Symbiodiniaceae; genus Cladocopium; species Cladocopium sp. clade C. The sequence continues at coordinate 175,815 of BGPT01001296.1, forward strand.
GACGACGACGACGAGGAGGAGGACGACGACGACTACTACTACTACTACAGCAACGACGACACCAATAGAAAAAATGGCAAACAACAAACAAACAAGCAAAGCAAGCAAGCAAACACTTAACCAAGAGCCAACTGCCAACAACCAACAGCATCCAACAACGGCCAACAACAAGCAATTGCAACCAACAACCCAAACAACCAAAAAGAACCCACGGCAGCTAACAACGACAACTACAAAAACACAACCAACAACCAACAACAACCAACAAACAGCCAACCAAAGACAACAACGACAAATAACAACCAACAAACAACCAAAAAAACAACCAACAAGCAATTAAAAAAAACAGCCAACAAACAACGATCTAACAACCAACAGCAGCGGCGACAACGACCACCGCCGCCACCACAACAACAACAACAACAACCACCACCACCACCACCACCACCACCCATAACCCACAACCCACGACCGACAACCCACACGCAACAACCAACAACAGAAAACAAACGAAACAAACAAAGCAAGCAAGCAAACTAACAACAAAGGGCAACAAGCAGTAACAACGAACACCCAACAACAGACGCAACAAAAAAAATAAATGAAGAAAAAAAGGGCACAGGAAATGACCACAAGTGACAACTGGAAAGGAATAAAAGGCAAAGCAAGCAAGCAAGCAGCAATGATGATAAGGCCGCTGTTGGCAAAGGAAAGGGCACAAGAGCGATTCTTATTCCACTTGTTTCTGAGGCACGAATGCGTGGCAGAGTCAAAGCTTGTCAGGGCCTTGTGTCTGCATTCATGTTTGGCCAGCCATGGGGCACGCGTTTGCAAAGAGTGCTGAGGCCGTGTTCCCCTGGATAGTCTTTCTGTGCTTGCAGATGAGAGCTTTCGCGCAGGAGAACGGCCGCATGCCCGCGCGGCATCTATGCCTGAAATTTCCGTCTCTATCGTGTTTCTGCTCCTCCTTTTCTTCCTCGTCGGCTCACTGTGCCTTCATGAACTTATCTTATGATGAGTATTGCAGACAATTTTCGCTATCAATTTTTTTTGGCTGCGCAACCAGTGTCTAACAAACAGAATGATTTGGGCCAACTTACCTGCATCGCAACTTCTTCAAGGATTGGCCCGCTTAGTAGCAACTTATTGATATACATCTGCCCGGTGTCGTTTTGTGTTTTGGGCGATGCGGGCGCTTTTGTCAGCGCGGTGTTCTGGCGCGCCACGCGCAAACTGCGTGTCAGTATTCTTGTGCACCCCACGATTTCCATCGTTTGTCTTTCTATTTTTGCACGGCGTGTCTTTGCCATTGCTTTTGCCTGCCAAAATGTTGCCTTATGACAACTTAGTTGTTAGAACTCATCTCACCACGGGTATGTTTTTGGCAAGGCATTTCTCTCTCCAACTTGTTTTTTCCAAAGCTTGTCTCTCTCCATTGCAGCCCAGCTTACCACTTCCCAACCTGCTTCCATCAAGCTTGCTTTGGCCAAAAGGTTTCATCGCTTCCTGAGCTTCTGTCTAAGCTTGTCCCTACCAACTTGCCCCTTCGAAACTGTTCTTCTCTTTCTGTCAGTCATCCATTCACCTGGTATTACCTCTTGTATCCCCAGCGCTTCTCTGCTCCTTTCTCTCCTCCAGGACACATCAGCTTTGCTGCCGACCTTGGGAGTGGAGCACTTGCTGGCAGCGGTCAGCTTCCAGGCGCAATGCTAACATGTGTTCCTTTCACTTCAACACCCGCGCTGTCGCCAGGAACTTCGTGCCGGGATCGGGGCCAGGACCGGGCAGACAAAGTTTTAACATTTGCATCATGCGGCGGCAGTGAAGAGAAACCGCATCAATGAGTTGCTCCATTGGATCATATTTTCTTTGCAATTTTCTTGCGCGCGTCAAAGTATATTGTCTTGCCTTGCGGGTCCAGGCATCGGCCATTGCTGTCGCAAGACTTCTTGGCAGAGTGCAAAGCACATGCGAAGCAACGCAGGAATGCCGAGGCTTGCACTGTTTGCCCACTGGTATAGACTTGCTACGTGTTGCACCTGTCTTCCTGCAGGTGCGCAGGGCAGCATGATGAGCGCCACTCGCTCTGAAAATGTTTTTCTTGAACCGGATTGCATTATTATCAAGCTTGATGTTTGCTTTCTATATACAAATACTTTCCAACTGCATGCTACAAATGGGCTGGTGTGGTAGACCCCACAATAAGCATCAAAAACTATCTCCGCAAAGGTGTGTTATTGGGTATACAGGTATACCATGTTTTACCGGTATACCGAATTGGGATGATTTAAGATGACCCCAAATTGCTGATGATTGGGATGATGTATAATTGGATTTACCACATTATATCCCGGCAGTGCCAGTTTCATTGGAAACAGATCAGAGTCCATCGAAATTATTGGCTCGAGATGCTGATAAGGGATGTTTATTTATATATGTACATATAAATATATATTTTTTTTCATTTATATAGATATATATATATATATTTATTTATATAGATATATATATATATATTTTTTTGATATATATCAAATGACACCAGTATGTGTGTATAAGTTGTACGTGTTTTTTTTGGGATGTGCGTATTTAATTCTATATAAAATACGTATTGTAAATATGTCTTTAATATTAATGTTTTCTTTCCGCTCGGGGAGAAGGCGGATGGAGGAGATGGGTAGTGGAGGGGTGGGGGATGGGAATTATATACATATGATAAAAGCTAGCTTGTTAGTTGGAATTTGATTTATTTTAGAAATCTATTGAAGGGAATTGGATGTAGGGCCCGCTAATAAAGAATTATGTCGAAATTTTAATTTACGTTCCTCTCCTTAATGGGCTTAAACCCCGTTAGATTTTTTTTCAATTATGCGTTCGTATGCTTATATTTATATTTATAATATTTTTATTTATGCAATATATTATAATATAATATAATTTATTGTAAAGTAAATTGATTTAATTTAATTTAAAGAAATTTTGAATAAGATTTATTTGGATTTAGTTTCATATTTAAATTATATATGGATTTATTAAAGGAAATTTAGAAGTTATATTTCTTAGAATATGGATATATGGAAAAATATAGTTAGGAAGAAAGTTAGAAGAAAGAAGGTTAGAAAGGGAGAAAATTAGGAAAAAAAAATTGTAGGTGCGTAAAAAGGTACGAAAGGTTGTGAAATACTTTTTTTTAATGTTCTGCGGTTTTGTAGGGTGCGAGGGGATATTTATATAGATAAGAAATTGAAAATTGTACGGTGTTGTAATTAGGAAGTAAAAAGTATTAAAAAATTGATGGTTTTGGGTGTAGATTTGGAAATTGAAATGTACTGAAATTATGTGTTATTGGGAGGCGGAATTTATTTATAAATTGAAAGTATAAAAATTATTAGGCTCGGATAACTTTTGGAAATTGAGATGTCGAAAAAATTTTCACTAATATTACGATTTGGGTACACATGAGCTGCCGCGCGCAAATCGCCAGGGTCCGAAATCCCCAAATTCCGCCACTTTTTGGGGAATTCTGCAGAAGCCATTTTAGACTCTCCAAATCTTCTTTTGCTCATTTTTCCCTACCTCTCCAAATTCACGTCGAAAAAGTGCAACTATTTTGGGATTTCGAGATTTCGCGAATCCCAAAAAAGTGACGCTTTTTGGGGAATCTGAAATTGTGGCNTCACGTCGAAAAAGTGCAACTATTTTGGGATTTCGAGATTTCGCGAATCCCAAAAAAGTGACGCTTTTTGGGGAATCTGAAATTGTGGCCTAATATGAGGTCTGTGCTGTACCACTAGGCAAATCTGCGACGGTCGTTCGATTCCCCCTGTGTACATGCCGGTGCTTCGATTATCGTTCACCACCACTTGGGGGGTTGGGTTGGTTGGGTTGGTGGNATTCCCCCTGTGTACATGCCGGTGCTTCGATTATCGTTCACCACCACTTGGGGGGTTGGGTTGGTTGGGTTGGTGGGTTGGTGGGTTGGGTTGGTGGGTTGGGTTGGTGGGTTGGTGGGTTGGGTTGG
>BGPT01001296.1:195740-335783 GCA_003297045.1 Symbiodinium sp. clade C Y103
TGTAAAAGCGTCTGTGTGTAAAAGTGTTTGTGTGTAAAAGGGTCTGTGTGTAAAATTGTTTGTGTGTAAAATGGCCTGTGTGTAAAAGGGTCTGTGTGTGAAAGCGTCTGTGTGTAAGGGTGCCTGTGTGTAAAGGTGCCCGTGTGTAAAAGCGTCTGTGTGGAAAGGGTCTGTGTGTAAAAGATTGCAAAAGCGTCTGTGACGTCTTATTTCTCTCTGTCCATCTTCCCATCTTCACATCATCACCTCTTCACATCTTCACATAGTCACATCTTCACCTCATCGCATCCTCACATCTTCACATCCTCACATCTTCATCTCTTTTTATTTGCGCCTTATTTATTGACATCTTCTTTCTTTGAGACATCTTCTTCTATTTCTCTCTATATATTTCATGCTATAGGATTTTCACAATTACATATCTCACTATACTTCTCTTCGCTCTCGGGCCATCCGTCGTCTAGTTATATATTATTGTAGTAATATTTTTTACAAATAATTAATAGTTGCTAGGCTTTTGCCTGACCAAGTATATACACTAGCGATAAGAAAAATACGCCCCAATATTAAGGCTGAAATATGCAGATCAATTTTGGAACTTTGAGTTGCAGACGGGGTGTCTATGACGCAATGGTTGTTGAAACAAACGGCACGTAATTCTCAACTTGACGAATCAAAGGATGCCCAAATCGGCGTCTGCAACTGTAGCCATCCTCATACTCTTGGCCTAAATCAGGTCAACCATGTCGGCACCAAATGCTTATGTCAGGTGTAACACTGCCAAGAGCTCTGCTGAATTGGCAAAAAGGGGCTCCTTGAACCACAGGAGGCATACGAAGTATAACACTTGGTGAGCACAGTGGAAACAAACACCAAGGCTGCAAACAAAGTGAAGCAGACGGAGGGACACAGGCCGCAATCCCAATATGCGGCAATAAACTATAAATTCAACAAGCTCAATCATTCAGGTGAACTACACAGGTCTTCCAAACAGCAGCTGCGAGAAGGCGGGTCATTTGATCAAAGAAAGTGATAAGGATCAGAAAATTCAGGTGGCCCGGGAACAGTGCGAAGGAACAGCGAGAAAAACAGAATAAGTGGTGAAGAAAATAAAGCCCGCACCAGCAGGGAGAACTTGGACCAACAACACACCTGCCAAAACTATGTGCTCTTTCAAACGGAGAAGTGATTTGAATGGGGTCTTTTTAAGCTGTTGAAGTTCTACATACTATGCGACCTTTGCGCAAACATGGCAACATAGAATTAAACATCCCATGTTGATCCCTCAAATCTGTGCCATGCACACTGTGCCTTGAAACAACATTGAATTTCCGGAGTGCAGCCCTATGAACCCATCTCCGTATCTCCACGGCTCCGGAGTGCCTTTGTTGAAGGGCCAGCAAACGTGCCTAAGGCAGGTGCCAATCGTTGGTGCAGGTCTGATTTTTTTTGGCATAGGGCAAAAAAAATCCAAAGTGCCAATCGGATGCTAATTCTTACCTACAGCAATACCCATGGGGGCCAGCTCCCAGCAGTCTCTGGTGATTATGGGGGCTGTCATGATACCGTAGCTGCAAAGCCAAGGCTATCGGGCTGCTATGGGGCGTATAGCTGCTCTATCAGTTCAAGAAAATGTAAAATTCGGTTGATGAAAATGGACACAATACAAGGCGTTTCGTGATTATTATTGGTTTTGCCCTGCATCTGATGTGGGTTAAGAATGCTTCTAGCACTGCTTTCCCATATACTTTTAATAGAACAAAACCAGGATACCGCTGCAAACCAATGGTTTATCATCATTTTTTCCCCATTGGAACAGCCAGTGTTGGATGGCAAATTCCCGCGCAGTGCGTCACCTTGGCGGAAGCCAGCTCAACCTGGGCCTGCTTAGCTTTTTCCTGTGCCATGCATGGGGGACGAAGGTGGGGCACTGTTGAGATGTCACACTAGCCGGCAGCCGCTAGGATGGACTGTATAAGCGTGCTAGATCCAAGAAACAAAGGGCAAACTTTGTGGTAAAGGCGCTCAATTTAGTCGAGTCTTATTGCAAGAATTCGCATTTTCTTTGAATTGTACCCCTCAAAATGACATTTTGCATTCACAGGAAGCTTGCGCAACAGCACACACCTCCGCAAGGCGTACATCTTCACCTGCATCAAAGCAAGGAAGCTGAACCGCAAGGCTGTCGATTCCGTTCCCCATCAAAGCCATCTTCTTCCAAATCACCAAAAGTTTTGGACTGAACAGATTCAAACATGGAATGCCTTGTGAAAATATGTAAAATACTTTTGCAATTCATGCTGGATCTTCTGCAGGAAAATCGATGCAAATCACAGGTTTTTGCCAAGGAGCGGAGCTGCGCCTGTTCTGATGGCCTGGAAGCACGCTGTGGAGAATGGTAGATCTTTTCGTTGTCGTTTTCTGGCGTTGATACCTATGAATACATGTTTATATCTTACCACACACACACGTTGCATACACATACACATATGACTAAATATGTATGTACAAATATATAAATATGAGTTCCTATGATTATCTGTGGATGTATGCCTTCTGATGTCATGGATGCCTTTCTATCTGGCATGACAGCGCTTTCTCAAGGGCAGGTTATCCTCTGATCCCTCGAAGCCAAGCATATCTCCACAACAACAAGCCCCAAAAAGAATCTATCTCCGACGCCTAGGTTTCTTTCCTAGGGGCCAGAGTGGTGCCTTCGTGGTGTCACTGACCGCCGCACTGGGCGCCCTGGAGTGATAATTCTGGGCCTGAGAGGATCGAATCAGTTTTGCGCAAGGGCCGTCTCATCAAGAAGCCACCGATAAGCCATCAATCAGTCATTCTTATGGAGCCGTTTCATCGGGTTCCTCAAGTTGGCTCAAACAGTCCCTGTGCAAACATTTGCCCACCAGACATGTCTTCAAACTTGTCTCATAGTGATTGAACTATGAGGCACTTCAACGCAAATTCCAGTAATAGTACCATCTTCATATCTAATCTATCTGTCATAGTAAATGTACTTGTTTGGCAATGCAGCTTGCCCACCTGATTAGCAGTCAGTCTGAATAGTTTGCCTCTGACCTGACAGTGATACTTGGCCGGTAAGGTTTATGCTAAACTAGGGACCCCCATCCACTTCATGCCGTGAAAAATGAGGGAGTTGAAGACAAACCACCTGATTTCGGGATCTTCCCACAATTTTGAAACAGATCAATTTACATTCTTCTCAATTAGCAACAGGGTGTGACTGACCATACCGGCTCTAGAGCCTTTCCTCATAAGACTTGTCATTTGATGTCATTTCAAAGACCTGTCCATCGTTTGAAACAAGTTGCAAAAAACTGCAAGACGTGCCGCCTTGCAAAATGTGAATAGGGGTACATCCCATTGTGCCAAAAAGATTGGAGCTATCATTTAATAGCCATATATGCAAAAATCAAGTAAACAAACAATTTTGGTCATTTCAAATGCGAACCCATGGTGGCCACAGGTGTTTCAGCCCAGTAGCGGAGTGAGGCTCCGCTGGCGGGAATCTGGGCGAGTGGCGCCTTGGGCAGTTTTGAAGAGGCAAAGCTTCAAATCAAATATGAATTGCAAACAGAATGACTAGATATCTGACATTGAATAATTTGAATAGATACAAATAAATTATGACTATCTATCTATCCTAATTCCCCACCACACAGACATGCGCACGCATACACATAAACGCACACACACACACATACATGCAACTCCATTACCGTCTTGCATTGCACCGCCCCTTCACACTTTTTCCGTTCTCGTTGCTACCTTATCCATCCCTTAAAGCACTCTTTCACCCACCTACCTTTCACGCACAAATAATCTTTGAGACACAGCTCTGTCACACACAGCTCTTGCACACGTCCCCTTTCACTTTTCCGCTTTTCCCATCCCATCTTCACCTTTCTTTTGCTACTTATTGGAAGAAGTTGACATGTGGGCTCATGCGGTCCTTTAATTTTTTTCTATAGTGCTTTTTGCATACACACGTCTGTTTGCTATTGCCTTGTTGTGGCTGATGGTGAAACTCTTGTCCGACTTAAAAAGCGGCACAGTGTCATCACCGGAACCGCAGCCAAAGCCGCCTCGACGTCCTCGAAGCTCCCAGGTAGAAACTCTGGTGGGGTATGCACATAGCAAGTGGTGAAGCTAGCTATCAATGACTTGGTCCACAGACCTGTTCTTATCTATACGATAAGCGTAACCCTGACCCTGTCTCAGGCTCCCCGGCCTTCAGGTTTTTCAGACCTGGGGGTCGTCCAAACACCACGAGACATCACTGGATCAAATGGAAGATATGTGATGCGAAACGGGAAGCAGCTTGTTCCAAAGTACCCAGCTTGATCAGACTTTGTTCAGCACTATCCCCTACAAAAGATGAAATCGACCAATTGATGAAGCAACCTGGCCATAGGTTGTCAAAAGTGGTTAAGTTCCGCTGGTCATAGGCGATTTGGGAGACTATAAATTCTGCGGGAAATGTTTGTTACTGTACTGCGAGCATACTCCAGCTTGTGAGTTACCACTGTCTCTCGATGGATAAAGACTATTGCGAGTGTGGGTCAACCACCACACCACTTGTTGTCTCTGAGCCACCCCACGTTGCTGAAGAAGCCGTTGGCTCCTGAGACCATCAAAGGAAAAGGTTCCCCTTCCTGTGATGCAGCAATAATGAGGTACACCCACAAGAAAACATCTTCTTAGGGACAGTCTTTGCAATCGATTTCGAATAAAACTGGTGATGGTTCATTTTTGCACAGCAGGTTTCTTTGACTGTGTCCCTGAGTTTGCCATTGCATGAGCTTGCCCTGCTCATCCTCCCAATCTTGACGCTATAAAAGTCTGAGAGATAGCTATCAAAATCTCAAATGGCCAGCAAGTCGGCACCCTGGCCCATGCTTTGGATGCCCTGCCAAGGGATGCGTGCTCAGCCCATATATGTTTTTCTCAAATCACATCCCATCAACAAGAGTCAAAGCTTTAGACTTGATCACCAATCATGTCTGATATACACCAATCTTATCCACATTCACCAAACCCACATAAACCATGCCAACCACCCATTTCTACCTCTTCTTTTCTTTGTAAAAATCATCCTTTCATATCCTAAGGTTTTCACCGGTGGCTTGGCTCCTGTGATGTCACCACGACCACTGGTGGTTGGCACCTGGACATAGGGATGATGTGACGCTGCGGTGATCATCTCACTACTTGCTGAGATGGTTGGTATTGGCTGGTAAGTTCATGCAGTGTAAGCTAGCTAACTGATAAATCTTAGCAAATCTTGGGCTGGCTGGCTGATAATCTCAGCAGCTAATTGTGACTTGTGAGCCCCCCTTCTGTAAATGCGCATACCGACGGTCACTTGGGGCAGTCAGATGAAACTGCCAGTAATGAGCCCTTTAATGATTGTTGTTCCCAAGTCAAAAATGGTAGAAGGCAAGTCAGGAGTAGTGAGAAGAATTGTTGCAGTGTCTTCGGGTTCGACTATCCAATACCTACAATATTCGATTTACTTGTTCTTGCGTATATCAAAATGTTTCATTGGCTTTATGTAGTCATTCTTGCAAAGTCCTAATACTTTCACACCCCCTCACCATCGTGATCGCTTGCACTGCATTTCTTAGCAGCACCAGATGCCTGGGCATAGTCAAACCTTTGCGACGGTGCTTCCAACCTTTGGCAGCCGATGCCGATCCCTTCCCTTCATACTAAATACCCACCCATATGGGGCCCAAAATGAACAGATCCAATACAAAATCAGGGTTTAGTATGGGGGTATCTAGTATTTGATATTATTTGATATTAGGTGGAAGGGATTTGATTCTACCTAGGGTCATGGCACGAGCAAAGAGCCACCTGTACATAGGCATTTTGAAACTTTTGCAACAACCAAATACACTCAAAAAATCAAACATGCAATGTGCTTCTGGAAGATTGAAGAGACCTCCCGAACATAATACCAAAAAACATCAATCTGTTCGTTATGAGACAGTGAAGACTGACTCCAGACCATCATCTGAGACGTTTTTCTTCCAACATAGGTTCGGGAACAAAGTGGTTTTGGCTTTTGTGCAATGAGAGCCCCTCTTCTGAAAGTTGGTCCCAGTACGACAGGGAAACTATGATTATTGATCACCTTACCCTTTGCAAACAGGCAGGACGGGAGCGTTCCGGTGAAGTTGGAGCTCTATGCGCAGTTTCGGTTTTCAACATGATGCAATCCTACTAGATAATCACATAAGTTTGTCTGCAGATAGGGTACCCCAAGATCTCATGCTTCAGAACAAAATTTACAAATTGATACAAATTGAGGGTAAATCCCAGCCATTTTTAAGGACAAAACCACCAGTGCCCACAGTCCAGGCGACCCGAACCAAAGAGTTGCGATTTCAAAGCAGCTAAAGCTTTTCGCAGGCGAAGGTTCTGTTGCTCCTTGTGGACGAGGCTGGAGCAATGAGGATCTTCGAATCCATAATTAAACAAGAGATCGGCATGCAAAGGATACATGGTAAGAGATGTAACTTACCATAGCGAACCATCAACAGAGATTTACAAACCATTCTCGACTCCGTTCCGGATGTACACTGGCGGTTGAATGTGGTGCCACAGCTGGACGCCGTCTGGGAAGCCCCTGCGAGATTCCTTTGTCGAGCAAGATATTCCTGTCGCATTGCGGCTGGTGATTTCACTTTGGGGACCTTCAAAGTTTTTGGTTCTCGTCATCAATAAATCAACAACGTCTTTCTCCAGTTGAATTGCAAATGCAAACAATCCAAGGCATGATAACATTTCCAACTAAGTCATTGCTTCATGTTTGCTTGCAATACCAGCGCAATACCAACATGATCAATTGAATGACCTGGAACAAATGCATCCGATGTATTGCTTCCCGCGATGCTGCAAAGGGCCATTTGCAGATGAAAGTGATCACAACAACCTTGGATGATACATGGACCTCAGTGTCAAACAACACACAAATTCATCAAACATGTGCAACATTTCAATAACTCATTGAAAACGTCGTAAGTACAATCTCCCGCTACAAGTTCTGCGAAAACATGGGTTCAAAACATGGACATCTGACTCTAACTGTGTCAGAAAAAAACTACCACAGAACAAACCAACATCATTCCTACTTTTCCATTTGTGTCACAATTTACGTCAGTAAATACATCAAGGAACTATGGAACTTCGCCAAAGTAGTGACAACCCATCGCCCCATCCAGCATCCAGTCCTCAACCTGCACTTCACTTCGTTCTTCGGCTTTCCGAAGCCTCAGGCAATGTTCTCGCATATTGAGCACTTGTTGGGCTGAATTTATTTCGGATGCAAGATTCAATAATCAACAGAAATCCACGAAAAACATCGGTATTTTTTTTTCTTTGTGTTTGGGAGTGGGCAAATCCAAGGGGCAGCAAAGTGGTGACATCAGCGGAAGCAACCATTGAAATCTGCCGCAGAAAGCAGCTCTCATCGACTAGAATCGAATGTAGGTCTCACAACAACATTCGAATGTTGCGCAAAAATTCGCCACACCTGTGTACAGAGGTGGGCGCTTGAATCCATGCATCATGTCTACACCTTTATTGTGTTCTGACTGCGGCAGCTAGTCAAACAGTTTGTAGTTTCGAGGGTCGGGCTTCAAAATCCATTGCCCTTACAAATCACCAGGATTCTCACCAATGCCATCAGCGTTGATAACTGAAAAGCACCTTTCGTCCCAACGCACGCGCACACACACACACACCAACGGCAATTTTTACAACCACAGCTGCCAAGGCACGAAGATTGTATTCGCCGTGTGGTTTTCCAATGGCCAGATGATGAAGCCTGCTCCGCTGTGGCGTGCAAAACACGTTTATTTCGGGGTGTGTTCTACGAATAATAAATGAAAGAAATTGGAATGCGTTGGTTCACATCCATGCGCTGGCCAATCAAATCCTGCCATGTAGGGGGGTATGCCTGAACTGCTCTGCCCCAAACAAGATGTCCCAAGAGCATGCAGCGCTCCTGCAGTTGCCGATTCTGCTCCCGCAGCTCAGCCAATTCTGACCTCAGCTACCATTAGTGGTCTCTACTCTGATCTCCCGTCGGTCAAATCATTGCCAGCCCAGCGGCTCCAGGGATGGCCGTTCGGTATCATGCTGCGCCTGGCAGGCAGCTGTTGCGGCGTGGAGCGGTGGCTGTTGCCGCGCGATCATTGCACGGAGCCCGCTGCTGGAAGCCGCTGTCATACTCTGCAAGCAGTGGAGAAAAAAGCGTATGGCGATCTCATATCTTGGATTCCTGTGGCAGATGGGTGCAACTGGTACTTCCGCAAGCTCAACCAGAGCAACCGCGTCCTTGCCAGACAGTCAAAGCTTGCCTTGCAGGATCTAGTTTTGACTTGCCGCTGATTTGATCGTGACTCCAATGTTACAAAGCCGCATCATTGCGCCAGGTCTCATCAGCATCTTTGCTACCAGAGGGCCGTTGGTGAATTCTTTGGTGGATCATATCCTCATGTTGGGTGCAAGGTGAGCGCGGTGAAGGTCCCTAGCCAATTGGTCCGGCTGAAAGCCACCACAAATGATATCGAAAAATACATTGATGCAAATGATATATGGATGCGGAGTGCAGAAGATTGAGGCTTCACTTGCACACAACAACTACCTCAGGGGGTATAAACATTCTCAACATACTGAAGTATCATGAAGTTATGCATTGGCGGAGGGTTAAAGTGGAAGCTTCAAAAACCACATCCGAAATTGCTGGCCAATGAGGACAAGCCCAAAAAACCTGGTTGTATCCGCAAATTGACATTTTTGGTTTTGTCCAAACTGGTGTTGTCATAGAACAACAAAGGCCAAGACTGCACCAGAAACATGGAAAGTCTGCAAGACTCCTCCACTGGCCATTATGGTCTTGTTAAACTCCTCATAGTCACAAGCTCAAAAAGTCGGTGCAAAACCCTGGGGTGTTTCATGACGGGAACGTCAAGGAAACCCAAGGGCTTTAGGGATCTTCACTTTGGGGGTATGCCTGAGTCTGCGCAGGATATTCTCTTACAAACATCATCAGAGAAGCAAATTTACCAAGCTTCGCAACTCAGGTTGAAGGTTGCACATGTCAAGGGTTCCTGTGTGGTTTTGAGTGCCCTTGCATCCGTGATGCATGAGTCCAAGAACCAAAGATCGAAACCCAAAATTGCCAACCAACACTTTTGGGAATATCATATCGTTTTGACCCATTTGAGCTGACCGAGGGGTTGTTCTCTGATTCAGAAGGCTGAAAAAGTCACGCAGAGACATCAAACAGTTGCAATTGTGGCAAACTACGGAGAATGCGATTGGGCATAGCTCAAATTCTTGGACCAAAAGGAAATACAAATCTGGTCACCGTTTTCTCAATCATCACTTCCACAGAAGTGTAGACATGAAATCCCCCCCCCAAAAAGTGACGTGAAAGCTGAAACTGCGGTTCAGAAACATGCCCTGCAAGAACCCACACACACACACAGGCAGACACTATCAACCTTATCCATTCAAGTCCTAAAACCGCTTCCTCCTCCTCCATCATCACCATCATCATCACTATTAGAAGTCTGACAATCACCATTGTCATCATCAGCGCAAATATTGGAAAGTCCATCAATATGATGTGAATAATGATCGGACGACGGCATCGGCTACCCCAAAAGATCCATACGTTGATGGTGCTGGTGGCACTTCCAATGCACCTTCAGGTCGTTGCACGTTGCTCTGAGCTTGTCCCTGGGATGTCGGCAAGTTGGAGGCAAATAAGGGAATGACCATGGTCATGACGGTGAAATGGATGATATGGTTGTCGTCCTGGTTGTGATGTTGGTGATGTTGGTGATGATGGTGGTGGTGGTCATGATGGTGATGATGATTGTCGTGGTGGTGGTGCTTGGTGCTGACAAACATGTGAACTTTTCTCTTTGTTACTCATAATTTCTTGATGGACCTCTACTAGGGAACGATGGGTTGATTCAACGACAGCGCCAATGTCATTTACATATTTGCTGACACTGAGATCCAGTATATAACACTGTCGCTCAGAATTTTGAGACAAAAAACCGACCGAGACATGTAAAAGAACCTGGTTGGACGGGATAACAACACATCAAACATCCGAACACACCTCATTGGATTTAACCAGATTCCTTCTTTGGTCAGTCTATGTACCACGAGGCCAAGCAGCTGATCCCAAGTAAAGATTTCTCGATCAAAAGGACACACGCAATTTTTTTGTGGAAAACTTGGCTGATCATCATTTCCACCATGATTTCATGGCCACAATGTGGGGCATCCAAGGACAAATTCCATTCATTGGTCATGAGTCCTAAAGTTCATCCGAAAATAAGATGCCATAAGACATCCGAATGGTTTATCATCATTTTAATCAATGTTTATCATCATCTTTCCTCCTTCAAATTGCCACGAACCATCGGATATATGTTGCCCCGAGCCAACGCCGAAACCGAGCCACAACTCCTCGGCGGCACGCTCCAAGCGGCGCTTCTTGGCGTCTAAGGCCTGGACGGGTTAAAATGGGGTGTTAAGGTGTTAAGGCCTGTATGGCTATCCTAAAAATCTTACATAAATTGTCAAAAGCCCTAAATAAACCTTATCAACATGTATATAGTGGAGTACCTCTGGGGTGTAGCGCACGTGCTGCAGGTAACATTATTTGCATTCATTTACAAACCGATTCTTCAATGTAGGGTTGCCACCCTGTTTATCATCCAACCGGACAAGGACATACATAGTTTCACCATGTTTCACCAACAATCTGGGCATCAAACCCTTCCCGGGTTTGACATTCTGGCAGACAATGAAATTGGAACCCACAAAGACAGCAACGATCTATCACAAACATCCGCGGCAATCGACATAGAAGGAATCCAGATAGACGTGACTTTCGTAGAACACATTCTTTCCTCCCTTGTACGGTTGGAGTCTTGATGGTATAATCCCGAACTTTCTTGCTACTTGTGGGTCAAAACCCTAGTCCCCTGCTATTCACATCGAAATTGCTTGCTAAATGTATGTTCAACCCATTTCAACCCCCCCATTCATATGGGACAATCAGGTTTGACTCATCCCCACACACCAACTGACTAGGCATCAAGGTGGACAAGTCATACCCATGATTGTTGGTCATGTTCCTACGAAATGATATGGGTACTGCAATCCCAGGTAATGTGTCCAAGAACTGGTACATTTTGTTTTGATAGTTCATACTGGACATGACCCAAATCGGCGGTCCTGTGGGGAATTTTGACCTATACACAAATACTTCCAGTCAACATTCATTGTTTTTTGGTTCCCAGCACGGAGGTTAGGTTGGTAGAATATTCAGCCACCAAGATGGCCAATCTTAGACACCAATTTTTTTTTTGCAGGTCAACATACCCCCATCGAACTAGCAAACATGTAACGCTAGTTCAAGTGTCCATCCCCAGTTGGATCACCACAATCTTCATGCTCTCCCCATATTTTGCTGCTTAAACCAACATTTTTGATGGTTTAATCATGCCTATCCAAATGGTTGACCCAGCCAATTTTTTCATGCTTTTCCCATGGAAAACATGGGCTTACCCTGCACCTGTCGGAGACGGGTGACCTGTAGCTGCGCCTGGCATTCCATGTCAAATTCAAGCTGCAAACATCGAGATTTACAGGGTGGAACTTGGGATTTGACCCACAAAGATACAGTTGATTTGACCATCAAAAGGAATCAAACCAGAAAAAATGGGAATCATTTCTGAAACGAACATAGATGGGACTTTACTAGGATATACTGCAACCAGTTGGTGAGCCACGTTTTTCTCAATCATCCCGCGACAGCAAGAAAACTTCCGCACCCATGGATTCTGGCCATTGCACACAGTCTTTGCTCGCTGCGTGGTTTTGAAGACGAAGTCCATAATGAGTTTGGAATGGATACTCCAACTTTGCTAGCCACTACAACAGTAGTTTCGATTTGTGGCGTTTAGCCTGGTTGTATCCTTCAAAACTAACTTTGGGACCATTTTGCTGGCTACCATCCTTCCAGCGATGGCCAACCCAACCCCCCTGGGTTTTAAGATAGGAATTTCAATTATCGAGAGGGATCCATAGCACAACCAACCAACTCGAGTTTCTGGGTGATTTCTGGTTTTTGAAGGATTAAATTCCAATATCCGTTCCTTGCTTGTGAAATCTATCATTTTTTGCCATTTAAAGGCTTTGAAGGCTGCATTTTGCTGCGCTCATCATCTTTACTTGTACCGCCCCTGAAATCTATTGGTTCAATTAGTTCTACCCAGCTTGAAACCGATCTCGCCTCTTCTTCTCGAGCCTGACGGTCTGTGGCAGGGATCTCAATGGAGATTCGGATACAGGAGGACGATAAATTCTGGGAAAGTCTGCATTTATCGCAGGTGACCCGATTTGGGCCCATATGATGAACCAGGGATGGTTGTGTATTTCATGTTATGGGGATGCTTCATCTTACGATGCCCGTTTGATGATCAAAATCAACAAGGCGACCATATATCCCAAATATTGAACAATTATTGCAGTCGGTGGTTTCAACCCATCCCAGACATATTCTCCTTACAAAAATCAAACACTAGAACCACCTATCAATACCATCTGGCAATATGGCCCGCTCAAAAATCACCCTGTTGGTTGCATCATTTTCATATTAAAACGTCTATTGATGCTGGATTTGCCATGTGTGATCCCGCTGGGCCCCAGTGGCCTTCACTGAAGCGCCTTAGCGGGGCATGACAAGGGGATTTCCCTCCCAAGAGATGTTTCTTTCTTGTTTCACGGTGTTTTTTTCCCACAAATGCTGTCATCTTGGGGGACCCAAGGATTTAACCGCCTGGAGGATCTGACAACATTGAAAATGCATGTCCCATGTCGCATGGCACAAGCCTTTTGCTATCTGACCTTGAAAAATTTGCTGGTCTGCGACAGAACAGCCACCAAATCTGTACAGTGAGAATGATAGCTGTGCCTCTTGCACTGCGACTAAGTCGCCATAACTCATTGGTGAGGGCAACAAAAAATTTTTGAGGCATCAAAAAATTCGAATCATGATCAAGAAACAAATAGCTAGAGCCCACAGACATATACAAATACATATCAATCTATATCTATCTATAAGTATATATATATATATACCCTCGGGGCCCCAGGTTTCCGCAAGGGGTGGGGTGGGGTGGGGCATGTTAACGTCATGTTCATGTTACGTTGATGCTACGTNCCTCGGGGCCCCAGGTTTCCGCAAGGGGTGGGGTGGGGTGGGGCATGTTAACGTCATGTTCATGTTACGTTGATGCTACGTTGATGGGAGGGGTGGGGTGGGGTGGGGCATGTTAACGTCATGTTCATGTTACGTTGATGTTACGCTGATGTTACTTTCATGGGAGGGGTGGGGATGTCAATGCTACGTTGAGGGTTTGGGCTGGGGCCCCGGGTTGTTTTAGATAAGCGAATTCTCCAGTTCAAATATATCGATATATATATATATNGTGGGGATGTCAATGCTACGTTGAGGGTTTGGGCTGGGGCCCCGGGTTGTTTTAGATAAGCGAATTCTCCAGTTCAAATATATCGATATATATATATATATGTTTATATATATATATGGATATATACATATATCTCTCTTTCTTGGTGTTTTTATACTTATATATATATATACATATATATACTTATCTTTTGTGGACGTGTTTGTTATTCACTCCTATTCTTTTTCCACTGCAGGTTCGGGGCTCAGCGGAAGGGCCTGGGCTGCACTTGATGCGCTGTGGGAGTTGGTGACATGTTCTTGGAATACACCTATATTTATATCATACATATATATAAGATGTTGGAACAGAGAATCATTTCAAGAAATGAACGTTGCACTGCACTGGTGTTCAAACTGAATGCTCACGGGAGCCTTACTTTAGGCTCTGCATATACCTCTTAATGGATCCTAGATTATATACTCTCACCCTTTTGTTGCTCTTGCGTATCGGCCATGTGAAGTTTCCTCCGCTGCTTCGTGTTTGGTCAACTGTGGAGACACAAGAATTATGGGATTTGCATGATGTATTTCGCTTGCACTATCATGCTTTAGAAGCCGTCTACGATTGGCATTCTTTGCACCTGGCGGTCGGATTAGTGAAAGAAATGTGGAAGGTTTTTGTTCGGAAGCATGTTCCATTACCTG
Source organism: Symbiodinium sp. clade C Y103 (assembly GCA_003297045.1). Lineage (NCBI taxonomy): Eukaryota > Dinophyceae > Suessiales > Symbiodiniaceae > Cladocopium > Cladocopium sp. clade C. The sequence continues at coordinate 209,983 of BGPT01001296.1, forward strand.
TGAAAGTGCTGGAAGCTGCTGAGATTTTGGATAGAAGACTGATGGGCAATTTGTTTGCTCAATTCCCAGATGACCGTTTGGCGGCTCCTTGGCATGAACAGTGCGCACAAGCATTGCGGCAGACTGAGCTTGCCGTGGGCGATGAAGTGCCGCATGACTATGTAGAAACTCGTGGACTGTCTGTCCGCCCTCGTTCCTCTAGTGTAGCACCGACAGAAATTGATTCTTCTTCTGAGGAAGAAGGTGCGGTGACCCCTCCAAGAGATGATGCATCTGAGATGTTCGATCTTGCTGACTGGTCCCATTGGATCAATATTTACGCAGACTCTTCATCGGAGATCGTGACAGAGCCTGCTGACCCCGGTGATAGTCAACCTTGCCGTGATTTTCGAAGTGCTGTTCTCATGCAAACCTTTGCCTGGAGTATCTTTGCAGCTTTGCCACGCACAGTGAAGTCCGATGAGGCTTCCACCAAAGTGGCTGAAGATGTTTTTGAAGATGTGACCTCGCTTCCAACTCCTTTGTCCCCATTGAGTCGAGATATTGCGCGTGGCCGTCGGCAACGTCTTCATGAACTAGGCATGCTTCCAGACCAGGTGGGTTGTCTAGTGAAACATCTACAAAATGTTTTCGTGATTTGCATTTTGAATTTTTCTTGAAGTGGGCAATCATTTTAAATCATGTCAACTTAATCAGAACAGGGGAACGACAAGAATTGTGTGCTTTTCACAGGACTTGGAGACATCAGACATTGAAATGGTCCCTGCTCAAGAAGGTGACTTGCCGCCTGCGGAAGAACATGAATTGCCTGCACGTGATTTCAAATATGGAATTTGCCGCAAACATGACCGAGCTCTTCAGCCCACGGTTTGTAAGAGTGGGAAATTCGCAGGACGTTTTGTTCTGCGTTGTCCTCTGTTTCGTGCTTACGTTGAAAATGGCCAACGCATGTGTTGGACACAAGAATTGTATCAAGGAGATCCAAAAGAATTACCTAAAGGCGTTCAAAAAATGCAAAGAAGTTTGAAACAAGACTTGCGGTGGAATCTTCAACATGGTTCCAGTAGTCGTGCAACCGGATGAAAACATACATAGATAAATTTGACACAATGACTCTGAGTTTCTGCTCCAAGACCAAAAGAGCAGCAGCTGTGAATACTCGCTTGCTTGCCCAGATGCCTTTCAATCATTCAACATATCCCGAAATTGACATTAAAATGCTGTTTCTCTTTCTCGAGTTGCTTTCCAATGAAGTTGACATTTCTAATTTTTTTTCAACTTCCTGTCCACACGAACATGCAGAAACATAATGACAGTTTGCTGTGAACATCTTCGCATGTCTGTGTCTCTCTTGCAGTGAAATTGTGACAGTGAGGGTTTGCTGAGTTGTTCGGTGTCTCTCTGCAGTTTTGCTAACATGCCCAAGCGGACACACGCAGGGACTTTGAAAAAGAAAGGTCCAATTTTTTCCAAACGAGCCAGTTCTGAAAAGAATTCAGAACATAAAAAATGGGGTGTGTCGTATGCTGCTGGGCAACAAAATGAATCCCATGCTCTTCGTCAGCTGCAGCAGGTGAGTTATCCGGAACTTTGCTCCTGGGGTCCCAGAGTATGTCGACGGTATCTCTTTGATCATGGTGTCCTTAGTCACTCTTTGCCTCTCTGTTGGGGATGCGCTGAACCTTTGACACGCACCAGTCGCAACATGGAGACCGTGCAAGAGTGTCTGCACCGATTGAGGCATTTACACCGCTTCATTCGCAAGCCAGGCAACACCAAGAAGTAGATTATGTGAACTTCCTGCGTTGTGCCTACTTGATAGGCGTGAAAGTGCCACCAGACACTATGAGTCATTTGCTGGAACACGTGGACAGAAAGAGGGTGACCAAGTGGTGTCAAGACATTCGTTTGGCTTTGGCTTCAGCTGAGTTTATCGACAGCACAAAGATAGACTTCGGTCCTGGTGTGTTGGAATTTGACACGGCTTCAGCCAATGTTCAACGGAAGGCTCCACAAAAGGATGTAGCTGCTGCCAAGTCTGATAGAAAGAACGTGGAACAAAAAGGAAACAGGTTTCTAGCCCGTCAACGTGCTAAAATTTTTCGAGGAAGATACATTGTCTTCACCTTGAGAAATGTCGCTGGAGAGTGCACAAGCAAGAAGTACGCAGTTTTGCCACTTCCCGCGAAAGTCGCAGATGAAGGCGCGACAGAAAACCATGTCTACCCAAAAGTGAATTTTTCAAGATTTTTCAACAGGTTCATGATGTAGTCTCTGATCTTGCCCTGCGAGGACATGGCGCCGGTGCGGAATCTTTAGCAGAAACGATTTTGCCGGTCACGAAGAAGCTTCGCAAAGGTCACCATGTGGCTGCAGCGGATGGCTCACCGGCGTTGCAAAGTGCCGCCAAGACAGCTCAGGTGCCGTCTTTGAAAGGCGTAAGCCACATCAAGCATCTTTTTACCCCATTAAGTGTCATTCCCAAGAAAGGCATGGTTCAAGCTGAGCTGCTCTTGCTTCGCGACCTTGTGAAACAAGGTTGTGCCCGCGAGACCCGAATGGGATTCCGAATCGTGGGCGGTGATAACACCGCTGAGGGGCTGGCATCGGTAACTAAGAGACAGCTGCGCAGACATGGTTTGCTTTCGGTCACTAGTGATTCCATTGAACATAGGAACCTACTAGCAGTGCACCATCTCAACAAAAAACCAGGTTTGCACACTGTCTTGACAGCCTTGAAAAGGTTCAGGGAACTGTCCATGACTAGCTTGCAACCGGCCAGCAAGGTCTGGAATGAGGCGCCGTGGAAACTGTGAAAAGATCGATGTTGCGGCAAAGTTGTGAAGTTGAAAGAACAACCCCCAAAAAATAGCTGACTATCAGCATGATCCGTTCTATACTAATGTTAAAATTCACTGCAAATACCAATAAAAAAAGGATGCGTCTTCATTTTGACACACGCCCCGCAGTCAAAAATGACACTTCCAAAGACCGAAAAAAATAAACAACATAAAAAATTGCCATTTCGTGTGGGAAAACAACAAAATGTCACTTGACATATGATATGAATAATATGTGATGACCTTCAACTTGCGCGGGCCTAAAAATTTAGGTCCGTAAAATCGTACCATAAACCAGACGTGACGAATATGTAAAATCATNATATGAATAATATGTGATGACCTTCAACTTGCGCGGGCCTAAAAATTTAGGTCCGTAAAATCGTACCATAAACCAGACGTGACGAATATGTAAAATCATCGTTTCGCTATGGCGAAATAGCTATTTTTGAGATTGCCATTCATGACGTCCAAAACAATCCGCGGAAACCTAGGGCCCCAAANATCGTTTCGCTATGGCGAAATAGCTATTTTTGAGATTGCCATTCATGACGTCCAAAACAATCCGCGGAAACCTAGGGCCCCAAACGTATATATATATATGTATATGTATAATGTCCAACAATATTACTAAAACATACTAAAACCTACTTCAACTATTTCTCTTCCTAGTACACAACTGAGGAGCTGGTGACCCAAAAAAGCCAAACCATTGTCAACACGAAATTGAATGAGAGAGCCACGGCATGAGTAGCGCTCAAACCCTGGAATGGTACAGCTGGCCCAGCTGGCCCTCTGTGGAACCCTGCGAGAAGACAAAAATGGTGGTGAGCCAATGGTAAAGCCTCTGCGGAGTCCAGGAATGACAGCAGGAGGAAAGCGGCAAAAACACAACATCTGCGAAGTTGGTGAAATTCACATCTTTCCAGAATAGTATGGACACATATGGAAACATATCAAAGTCAATTGTATATATCAGAAATGACTGTGACCAAAAGTCGCCATGCTCCAAATCCATTTAATCTCTGTGACACATCTGTAGCCGCCTCACTCGTGCCGGTGGCACTTCGAGACTTTGTTCTGGCGCCTGGGAAGTTGTGGATGGAAAATGATGGACAGTTGGACAACAGCGGAGACAACTAGGGAAGCGCTGATCAACAAGGCATCAACGATAATTTTTACAAAAAGCAAAACAGAAGAATCGAAGGAAAAGGAAGTGATAGTAATATACTACAATAATAGCGCTACTCATGATTCGGATGATTCTGATGATACTGATGATCATGGTGAGAACAATGCAAATAAAGCAATATTCGCTGCCATGAAAACAAAGGAGGTACAGTGCAACAATTCAAACAGTGTGTCACTATGAATGATTCTCTAACATGGCGATAGGATTTCGATGTGTTTGATTTGCTCTTTCAATCGCGGATAATATGCATACATTTAATTATATTTATGTATATTGTGAATTCTTATAAACCTCCAAACTGAGATGAAGTGGAGCAGGTGACATGACGCATCCTACAGGAGCTACACGGAGCTACCTATTCACACAATGTTCAAAACCGGTTCCTAAAGATCAGGAGGCCACTGGACGGCGTATGTAGTTCTCAGTCAGGGGGTGCAACCAGCTGATAACATATTTGATAGAACTGGTGGGACACATGTTCGAACTCAGAGACCCACAGCCACATATATCCACTCACATATGGTATATACGACAATATGTCGCAATGACCGGCACGGTGATGTCCACCCATACAACTGCAGAATCTCTGGAGATCTTATCATTATCGCTTTCTGATCAAGGGGAAAGATCATGACCAAAGTAAAACCCAAACACAATAAAATAAACACAAACAGACTATCTTGAAAGCAGCCATGAAATTCGTCGGGCCAACCCTCCGCCGTAGGCCCTGAGTTCCACACTTGATATCTACACACACTCCTGCAGCAGGCTTGCGGTGGAAGTACTCTTGTTGGGCTTAGGTTTTGGAATACATTGGATACATGCATGATATGCGTCCAACAGTATTCCAACAGTCACCCCCTCCTTCCGCGACATTTGAATTTGCCTTTCAAGTCAAGGTCTGAGCCTACCAAGATATTTTGCAACCGACGAGTTGTCCACAGGGATTCGCGAGGCAAGCGACAGCGATGATGATATTTAGGGCATTCTGAACCAAACTGTTTCAATACCGTTAAAACACATCAAGTACGCGCCCGCTCACCTCAGTTCTAGGGGCACATGATGTCTCAAACGTCTCAAATCTGGTTGGGGATTTCAATCCATACTTCAGAATCTTCGGCCATCCCAAATAGAGATAAAACATGATAAAACATTCAATACATACATCATGCAAACACATGCAATCATCTACAACCGCCGGCTGCATCTCAAGCATTCAGATCCACCCCCAGCTGCCAAGGTTGGCAGGTTGAGACCCGTCCTGATCACCTGTCTATGAATCGATCTTCCACCAAGATTGATGTGGTAGAAGATATTGAACTGCCAGCACTGCTGCGCTGAAACTCCAATCCCAGAAAAACAAAACAGATGCAATTGCGGCAAATCTGCATGGCTACATTTTGCTGAATATCTTTTCCTTGGGGCTGGGGATGAGACATCGAGATATGAACCTTCCAAAATTAAGTATATCCTCCGACTTCAGATGTTGGAGTATTTGGTTTTCTATCTACCCTGATGGTTATGTTTTCTTCTACATCTTGTACACTAAAACCCATCCGTGGTTTGGAACAATCATCCGAAGTAGGATGAGGATTTCTTCTGTATTCTGTCATGCCACCAGCCATGAAAATGGTTCGAACCGGGACACGTGTGCTTGGATGTCTTTGGTTCTTCCCACCTTCCAAGCCCCATATCTCAACTGCAGAACTGGAGTAAATCATATTTCATTATATACATATAACTTACGTACATCACATCATAGATACATATATAATAATGTCAACCTTGCATTAATAAACCATGGTTTATCAATTAGGGGGGTAATCCCCCAATAGTCACTAGTCATAATCTAATACCTAAATGGTACCCCATGTACCAGGGCACCCGGACCATGGCGACCCAGAACCACAGGACCAACGGTACATCGCAGTCCTGGACGCGTCCGTGGCTCATTGACGCAATATGAAGGGGAACAGACATGTGAAAATCATGAACAACCCTTCAGGTGTACCTATGCGATACATAGAGATATATAGAAATATATAGAATATAGAATGATATGACTACACACAACATGTATGTATATACATATGATATGTATATATATATATATATTCAGATATATTCAGATATTTTTCTATACAGCAGAACAAGACAATGACAATGGCAAGTATGGAAAAATCATGGGCACCCTAAGCTCGAATAGTCTGTTATGACCAATCCATCAACAGGAGTCCATGAGGGCGAGGGGACAACGAAACGAAGTTGGTCCTCTAATCCCCCAAAAACCATCAAAAACCAGGATATCGAACTGGATATCGAACGCCGCTAATTATTGGATCATGTATTGGATCAAGGTTCACCAGGTTTCCACGCCCTAAAAAAAATAGAAAGAGAGCCAACAGGTATCCAAAATCGCCAACAACTGGACTATTTATTTTCTGACATTGCGGAATTTCTCCGTCTCAAAGTTTTCTCTTTTGCAACGCGGCACATACATCTGTGTTGTGGGACAATGACAAGGTTGAGATTCGCGCCAGTCGGATACCCCAGGCATGCCCTGCCTGCCGCTGTTCCAAAACATAACCTGAGATTCAAATGTGCGGCTGCAATCATCGACCGCTGGTGGTACCGGAGGTTTCAAGAAAATATTCGAAATGTGGGTTCTCCTTTAACTTGCCATGTTTGATTCTCAGAGGGTAATTTGAACAAGCCAAAGTGCCCTAAATCAAAGCTTTGCAATGCTCAGAATTTCTTCCATCATTCGAGTCTCCAAAGTCCTCGACTGGCGGGGAACAGCTCCACTGTTTCACCAAAAATGGCCAAGAGACTGTAGATGAGGTAGAAAAAAAGTACCAGACTCACTGGCAGCAAAGCGCCTCAGGTCAACAAATCCCCCCGGTTGGCTGTGTAGTAGGTATGTGGCTTCCATTCTCTGGAGATCAGTAAGTTATAAATCAAGATAAACTCAACGAATTGTTTATAGACATTCCCCAACTATGATGGACCTCCAAGAGTTTTTGCAAGCTGTGTGGGACTCCAAAAACCAACTGGCTTGCTGGCTAGAATCAATACTTAGAACTTAGAACCACTTGAACGTCTTTTTCAGTCAACACGGTGCTTTTGATTGGTACAGGAAATCAGGACATGTTGTCCGCATCCCTTTCCACGCCCCTTCCTCGGCCCTTTTTTGAGGCCATGACAAATGATGCACCCAAAAAGCATCACCCATCGTGTGATGCTCGTTTCGATCACCTTAGAGGAGTTGCAACTCTGGAAAACGGCACCCCTTGACATTCACTCACTGACCCCGCAAAATAAGATGAGCAAATACAGACTCAACATCACCACCATTTTGCCGCATGGGAAACAAATCCTGCCTCCAGTTCGCTTTGTCTTACCAGCTCGTGATCCGCCTGGGTGCATGTGGTTGGCATCCATGGGAGATGATGTTGGCATCAGGGAGCTCCAAAGACGTGGCTTCAGATTCTCGAAAATGATCAACTGGGTTTTGCGCGGCCTAATTTTCTTCCCATAATTAGGAATCAAGGGCTGTACATCTGCTTCACTTGGGTCAAACCAAACCACCCAAATGAACAGATCCTAGAAATGCTTTATCTTGATCTAAGCAGAATGGTGTGGTTTGGTTACAAGAAGTCCGGAACATGAATGGACAAGGTGGATCTGCGTTCGATATATGAGTATGTACCGTTCGAACTTGAGGTGGTGCTCCCAAAATGGGCAAATGATTGAACTCCGCAGGTTGCCGGGCTTTGCTTTCGAAGTACGTGCATCCCATCCATTGGATTCTTTTAACTCTATTTATGTATATATATATGTATATATATATATACATATATATATATATATATATATAATGATTCTATAGAAAAAAATCCCATTCCAAAAGTTCCAATTGCATTGGTGACCTATGGTGACCTGACTGACCCCTTCGTGCCTGTGCTGGCGTCAAACCCATGGCGGTAAGCTCGGCTCTGGAGGGCCTAACGATATTTTCCCAGGATTTTCAAGTGATTAGGAGCAACAACATGGGAATATGTTGATGAGAATTAATAACCATTGTCCATTGTGTTGACTAATTGTTCGGGTTAAGAGTCATTGTTATTGCTATGGCCAATGATGCTAACTACCAATAACAACAACAATAACGATGGTTATGAATACATATCATAGGGCGGCTTTGAGCATATTCTCGTTAGAGGCATTTTCAATTTGATGGCTCCCAAAAAAATCCAACAATATTCCCATTGAAACACTTCACTTTGAGTGTAAATTCTTGAAATTTCCTAGTAAATACCTGGAAAATCCTTCAAAATTCCTCAGNCCAACAATATTCCCATTGAAACACTTCACTTTGAGTGTAAATTCTTGAAATTTCCTAGTAAATACCTGGAAAATCCTTCAAAATTCCTCAGATTTCCCTGTTAAACCCTGAAATTCCCACAACAAATCCCAAGCTCAATAGCTGCTGGCCCAATTGTTTTTTCCTTATTGTCTCTTGTGTCCGACAAATCCTGGCACCACAAGCCTTGCCACTGCCTCTACTCAATAAAAACACAATAAATATTCTTTCAAAAGCCCATAAATAATCTTTAAAAGCACCATGAAAATCCAACAAACGAAATACAATTTTGGGTGCCAACCATAAGCAAACACCACAAAAACCTACAAAAAAACAAAAAACATCTGCAAAAACCCTGTAAAAATCCTACTTTTGGGCCAGCCAGGAACAAACCCTTTCTTGTAAGAATCCTGTAACAATCCTGCACAAATCCTGTAAAAATCCTCCAAAAATCCTGTAAAAATCCTACTTTTGGGCCAACCAGGAACAATTCCCATACGAATCCTGTAAGAATCCTGCAAGAATCCTGCAAAAATCCTGTACAAATCCTGTAAAAATCCTGTCAAAATCCTGTAAATGGTGAAAGGCTGCCAGAGCAAAAAATTACATGTCCCATTCAAAAATAGCCATGTAAACAAAACTCTGCCCAATTTTCTCCAGCATTACTTTCAAAAACATAATCTGGTAGTAAAGAACATTTCCCAGGCGCACCCTTTCTTTTGGATGTTGGCTCTTGACCCAAAACCCACAGTCAACAGGCTTTGTCAAGACCCGTGAGTGGCTTCAGAACATCAGAAGGGCAGCATGACCTTTAAAACTCCAGAGGAAACCTGAATTACCCCCAAAAAACATAAGTATCCCAAAGAAATTCCTTAGGGTTGCATTGGGATTTATATGGATTTTTCAAGGTTTCCTCAGGAGTGGAATGACAACAAAAGCGCCCCTAAGANCCCAAAGAAATTCCTTAGGGTTGCATTGGGATTTATATGGATTTTTCAAGGTTTCCTCAGGAGTGGAATGACAACAAAAGCGCCCCTAAGAAGTATCCCCCAAAAGCCACCCTAAGAACATAGCTGATTAGGAATATTTGAAAGAACCACTGTTCGTCATATATGTGGTTGTGACTGGAACATGTATTAGTACACATTGCTAATAATAAACCATGGATATCTGCGGATACATCATTTTGTTGTTTGACTACTAGTTAATATATGGCTAATTGGTAACAACGGTTGTGAGGGACCATGATCACAATTAACGACATGCCTAGTACATCCTAGTACCATTTTGTTAGTAGTCCCATCCCCATCATTCAGATTTTTTTAAAAATAAACCAATCGTTTTCAAGGAGTACTCGATGGGGAAGGGTTAAGTTCAGATATTTGACAATGGAAAAAAACAACAGCAATGTAAAATATGGTTTTAAATTGTTTTATATGTACTTACTGTATGTCAAATGATGGTGTACCGGGGACCCACCAGCAGGCTCCAGCGCGCTATACGCCTCTGATTCCGTTGCTGTTGGATTTGCATCACCTGGCAAGGCACAGAGAGGGACAACGAGATGGTGAGCGATTCAATCCACAGGAATCTGGATGTTCATATGATATGAATGCAGCTGTATGATATTTGATGAATTTCCGTGATATTCATTGATATTCTATAATGATATTGTGTTTATACAAGATTGGGCCTCAAGACTCTGAGGATCCAGGTTCGGTTTTGTTGGGGCTGGGGGTACTTCTTAACAAAACATATTGTATAAATTTGTAGAATATATATATATATATATATTATGTTATTGATTGAGCGAAAGAGCCGGCTCCACCGGCAGGGCAAGCACATGGCAACACCAGGTATGAGCCCGCGCATGGTGACGGGGAGCTCAAAAAACATCCCTGTAAAAGCACCCTGTACCCCTCAGGTTTCAATCAACCGCTTGTGGCAGTTTTTTTTTTGTGGGTTGGTGATTTTGCATATTGTGCTTTGTCTGCAGGTAGAAAGCCAGCTGGTGAGAGCAATTTCAGCATGTGTCCATTAAAAGATGATACAACCGTCAAATCAATTTGCTTAGTAAGGCTGCAGCTTCTTTTCTTGTTGTTTGGTCATGTCCCTGCAGTCTGGTTGGTGGATCAGCGGCTTGTTTTCAAAGAATGTGATCAAATTCGCTTAACATCTCATGTCCTTGCTCCAACAAAGGCTCTCTGCACTGCAAATTTTGAGCCAACGATCCGCAGTGGGGATGATCATCCCAGCATATCCCAGGCGTTTACTTAGCAAGGTGCACCATATGTTTGAAACGTTTTGAAATACTAATCATCAGGAGTGACACTTGTTTCTTCAACATCCCAAGACCGTGGCTACTAGTCGTCTATCTCCGGAAAACTCCTACGACCTTGGAGTTCACTGCACTATACTGCACTGTGATGGCTGTCAAAGAACATCGTTTATCCATTTGGCTATGGAAGATATCAATGCTGTGTCGAAAATACAGTTCAATGCCAATTGACAGGCATTTACCCAGTGGCTGTGGACACTTGAGGGGTTCTCCTCGATTCAAATCAACTCTTCCAAACAAACATCTATGACCATGACCTTCAAAGCAGTTGCCTTTTTTTGCCTGTGGACTCCGGACAGGTTCCAAGAGTTGCTCAGTAGCTCTTGGAACCTGTCCGGGTGCTGGCAGTTACTGCAACACTACGCAACACATTTCCTACTTTTCCTACTATTGATGATGAGGAGGGGAGAATTCCCAACTGGCGAAACACCGTTCGTCAGAATCGCTGACACTGTGACGGTGTTGCTGGAAGATAAGTTCTGCCAACAGCACCTTCACTATGTCAAGAGTTCCTCTTCTTGGATTCCTGCAGACTGCATAGAAGATCCTCAGCCAGCTTGCGGCACCACCATCTCAAGTATCTGCATGGGCCTGAACCATCTGAATCAAGTATATATACCTAAGTGGCAGAACTGACTAAGCCACGGCTCTTCCAAGCCACAGCGCTGTGATGAACACGTGGCCCGCTTCCGCTTCCAGGGTCCGGCATCAATCGCTCCACCCAGCTATTAAAGCCGTATTCTCCCCTCATACCCATCAAAATCTCGATGACAAAGTTGCCATGAAATGTCGATGGTCGAATCTATGGTCTTCAATTTGATTGGCAACAGCAGAACCTGTTAAGTATCCTAAAAATACATAGCATTTGCTTCTCAAGATACAAACATTTCAAGGCTGAAAACCTCGAGGTGCAAAGAGCTGACATCTCTCCAAAAAATATCTCCAGAAAATACATTAAATATATATATATATATATATAAATAAATATATATATATATATATAAATACTAAAGGAAGTGCCGGAGAAGCATGTTGATACATTGCCGCACAAAAAAATAATGTGAGCAGTGGTGAACACACGAATGCAAAGCCCCACCGTGCATGGACCGTGAAACGCTCTGTTTCGCTGGAGCATTTTCGCTGGAGCTTTTTTGGGGGCAAAGGCACCCTGACCCTTTTAATGTCCTTCTAGGAAAGTTGTAGGATTTGGTTTGGTACCATTTAGCCATTGGTTGGGCAAGAATAGGGGCTGCTCCTCCTTCTCTTGACCAGCCACTTGGAAAAAAACATCTATTCCGCGGATCAAACATAGTGTAACATAGTGGAACCGAGGGCACCAGGGGCTTCCCAGCTCATAATCCAATGTGCAAACCTCATCATGTACCAGATCCCACCAAGGCTACGACTTGGAGGTTCCCCCTTCGTATGAGTATGGCATGTTTTTCATGTCAATCCATGGCATCATGGGTGGACTGTTGCCACGTTATGTCAGTGGTTCTGAGTGGGCTTGGAGTCATTGGCAAGTCTCTCACAACGGGCACCCCCTGCATTTACATCTACCAGGTTTCGCCAAAGAAGCATAGGCAGAGCTCTCCAAGCGAATGTCATACGACAAACAAATTATATGAAGAATCACTGACCCACAAGACTGACAAATTTGGATGGCATACTGAAAGTCATGATGGCCCTCAATGTGACATGCCGATGACATCATGCTCCACTCGCTTCAGGTAAAGCTGATTTTGTACAGTCAGAATCGATCTTCCAATCAACCCTGATTTTTAATCATTGTCCCCGAGCTTTGCAGGGATCTGGGCATGGGTCAATGTCTATAAGAGATCCCTCAACCCACATTGGCCGTCGTATTTTCTGGTGGTGTACCACCCAATTTCGAGCCCTGGCAGCCAGGCTTGACCCAATTTGGGATTGTCTCAAAACGAAGCATTCATTTTTCAAAAAACATTCATTTTGCCATATCTGACCTATTAAAAATGTAAGCCTGTGGTCTCAAACCCATTGTTGTTGCCTGGCGATCTGACGCTGGTGAACACTCACTTGCTACCGGTAAGTTCTGCAATCTCCTGAGTCAAAATCCAAGGGTCACTGAGAGAATGGGTCGAAATTGATCATCAAGAGAACCACACTATGTTTTCTTGTTGGAAGCCCTCGCATTTTGGGGCTAACCAATGAACTTGACGTGACTCATACCAAAAAAAACCTCTGTGACCTATCTGATGGCACAACCCTGAGGTGAAACATCCCTAGGCACTTGATGACCTGGATTTTGGACGGTCACTGTTGATAGGGTTGAGTCCCAGTCCAAAAAACACTTGCAGTGCTATCAAACAACCAGTTCAATAGGTATCCACAAGTCAGAACCCCCAACAAGCCAGGAAAAAATTCAGAAATAAGCCTTGAGAATGTTGGGATGTTCATCCACTGTATATACTATCATTTTACCACTGTTGCGCAACGCAGCACACTCAGCAACACATTTTTCACGTGGGGTTTGCTGTTGCAGGTGCACGGACGGCTGGGTAGGCAGCCAATCCAAGGATCCGATTCGATCTAATCAAAAAAATTGGTCAAGGCTCTGAATGGGATAGGACCACGTCAAAATTCCAAATCCAGTGCTGGTGCAGTATGCCATTGACGAAAATATGCGTGGAGGGCCCTCTGGAGACGCAACATCTGGTGCAACTTCCAGATTTGGATAAAGTAAATGCTGCGTTGCAAAGTGCGAATGCAGTGAGAGATGGTATGCAAAGCCGCTGGAGCATCGACGGACTCAAGGTAGTCTTCCACAAGTTGCAGCTCAGCCAAGCATTGAAAGCAGGATGTCAAATTGCGATCAGCGATGAGCACTGATTGGAGGAGCTGCTGCAGCGACGGAGCGTCATCTCGTAAGGCAAGGGTCATGGCCCAATTCAGAGCTAACAAGAAATGTGCATAAACAAAATGGAAGTGATGCAAGCTTGCAAGTCTGATGACAAAGGAGGTGCAAAGGGGAAGGATGGTGGGAAAAGAAAAATGTGTTGAGCCCGAACTAGCGGCACATGAGAATGAGTGAACTGCCCGACCAACACCTTGGTCTGATGTGCATTGTGATAATGTGTTATCCCTCCGTACCTACGTGAAAACTACCTTACCACTGTTGCACAACGCAGCACACTCAGCAACACATTTTTCACGTGGGGTTTGCTGTTGCAGGTGCACTCCCCCATTCTAACTACCTGCCACATCGGTCATCAGATCTTGCACGTATGCAACGGGATCCACATCGATCTTCAGTCTTACATCAAGACTCGCACAGTCACCTCTGGAGGGAGAGTCAGCTGGATTTGCGTGTGACGGCACTCTTTCAAACCACACGACAGAGCCTGCAGCAAACTCCCAGTTCAGCACACCGCTGAACAACAACCGGTCAGGTCCCAAACTACCTGCCCCTGACACTAACCTGGAGAGGACAGCATCATTGTCAATGAAGAGGACGACCCTATCATTCGATGACAATGCAATTGGATCTAGGAGAGTGGTCACGGCCATCAGCACTGCAAGTGCCTCTAGCTCAAAAATTGCGTTCTTTTTCATCAAAGGGTTCAGTATTGCAACACTGGATGCAGGCAGCTTCCCAGAGAAAAAGGACAGTACTGAACCATGGTCGTCAAAGAGAACTGCTCCTAGACCACCCTCTCCATTTTCATAGCAAGCATCTGTGTAAAGGTGAAAGACCCTACCAACTTCAGCGTGCAAATGCCTCGGTCCTCCAGTGACGACACGGTTACGCAAAAACATCAAGCTGTCACGCAATTTGCCATCAATTGTTACTTCACCCACCATGTTCTCAAGGCTTGCAAGCTGTTTCATATGGATACCTGTCAGTGTTCCGAAGATCTGAGCCTCAGCAAAAACAAGTCGTCCACGGAGTGAACGCATCTCCGAAGCAGTGATCTTTCCTTTCTGCAGAATACCATCGATGGTAGAGGTCAACTCACGGACACGGCTTTCAACATTGCAAATGGTGGCAACACCCAAATGGGCCTCACTCAAGTCGATTTGGACACCAAGAATCCTGGACAGACACCCAAAGCCGCCCTCTTTCTCGTCTGACGTGTCCCAACCTGTGATTGTGAACAGCAAGCGCTGCGCCATGTCCACATGGGTGCATTCATGCACCTCTGCCACAAGGAAGAAGTCGTCAAAGTAAATTGTCCAATGCAAGTTGAAAATCACCACTCCTATGCGCCATATGGCGTAGGAAGTGCGGCAAAAACCCATGACCGCGGCTCGGGCGCCGAACGGTAAGACCAAAGTCTGGAATGCCCGCGGCTCCCTCTCCTGGGGTGAAAACACACATATGTAAGCATCATCCAAAGATGTCTCTGCAAGAGGCAAATTCTTGTATGCTTTCCGCAAGTCAATCGTCTTGCACTTGAGCTGGTCGCCAGGGCGGATTTGCATGCGTCTCACCAGGGCAGCTGAGATTTGGTCTACCCCCATGGGTTGGATGGTTTCATCACAAGCATTTGTAACATTTACAAGGGACTCACTGAAATCATCTATGGGCCGAAACTTCTCAACACGACTGCCATCTGCTAGCGTAGCAGTTTGCCTGACCCCAAACCTGCGGGTCAGGACGGACTTGTCAGGGAGCTGGTCAAGTGTGAAAGGGCCCCTCATCCAGCCACGTCTGCACTCCTCAACGGTGGAGTCATAGATTTCTTGGCACAACTCGTTGTCTTTGCTACGCTTGACTGCAGACCACGTGGCTTCTCTGGCCAGGCCGGCCATTTCCCTGACTTGTTCAGGAAGCAAGGTTGCATGCAGCGGTTTCAAAGGATAGATGCCACCGGAAGGGATCTGACCCATCAAAGAAAAACCTGATGCAATGTTGCCTGCAAGGGTGCGGTCAGGTGAGCCGGAGGCTTCTACCATTTCTGCAAAGAGCCGGAGGTTCTTGTTCTTCAGGATCTTCTTGGCATGTGCGGGTGCAGTTTCAAGACCATCCAAATGTTGAGATTTCAGCTCCAAGAACCTCGAAGTCCATTTTCTCATGGCCTCCGTCCTCTCCAAGGCTAAGGTGTGCAAAGACTTCTTGGCCATCTTTGCAAAGAAATTTGATAAAACTTCATGCACCCCATCAAGAAAGTGGCCTGGGTGAGACAGGCCTGCAGCCCGCTCGACAAATGTCTGGGGTTCCCATGCGATGCCATACTCTACTTTCCAGACATTGCCCTCTGTGCTCTCTTTCCCCGCAGAATCCCCCATCAAAAACGGGGCTTTGGTTTGTTTGGCTTGTGGTGGCAACACACGAATGGGCGGAGATGTACGACACACAGGGGATATGACTATGGCGGCATCAACTTGCTTTGGCAAGGCAAAGATTTCGGCCTGGGGGCCCTCAATGATGACAACATAGTCATACTCACGCATGAGGGGTCGAAGACGCTCGCCACGAACATGAGAACCCAGAGATGCCCTGGCCTTGAGATGGAGATTGGCGTTGGTGTCAGACTGCAGGTCGACTGGGACATCGATGGCACTGTGCTGCAGCAGGGCATGACGATAACAAAGCGCCCACTCCTTACACAAGCCATGTGGGTACTCGACCTCTAAGGCAGTGGCCCAACCTTTGGACGTGTAGCCCCAGCCATCATGCTGGTGGTCGTTGCTGCATTCTCGGTTCAGGTGCAAGAAACATGAGTGATTGACCAGCAACTTGGTACGTTTCTTGCGGGTCGCCCCAAAGGCACAATGGTGAAAAAGGACTTCAAGAAGTTGATTGACCAAATGTTGTATGGGCTCCTGCAGGTGAGAGGTCTGCCACATGAAGGAACGCGCTGGGTTTTCTATACTGCAAAGGATGCCATGCAGGGTGCAATAGGCCATGACTTCAGCAGTGAAACGGTATAAGATGTTGGCTGTCTGAACACGGGCACGGTCTTTGGCAGCTAAATGTGGCAATCCGTCTGGGCAAGCAACACTTCGGAGTGGAGGGGGGCTAAATCCCAAACGTCTCTTTATGTCTCTTGCTCTGGAAGAAGTGCCGCATGGCGGGCCCAAATGGACCGCAAAGACTCGTGGCTGTTGCAGAATGCGCCACATCAACTGTTGTCCTGCTGCAGTGGCCAAGTCAATTCGTATGACAGGCGATTTGACCTGTTTTGTCACATGAGCATCCACTCCAGTGCTGTGCTGGCATCCAAGGCGGCGCACTTCAGCAGTTAAGCCTGCGGTGCCTGAGAAAATCTCGATGAAGATGAGATCTTTGATGGAGACATCTTTAACCCTGCTGGAAAATTTGAGGTCGAAATCCGACCCGTCATCAAAACTTCGCTTGACCCCTCGGTCTAGCTGAGGTTTCTCAACCGGATCTGGGGCCTTCAAGGGAGCTGGTTGAGAATGGCTCCCTGGCCCCATTGTTTGTCAGGCCATGGTGGCCTTGCATTGATGCGCCGAGTGGGATCCAAAACAGCGCATGCAGGTATGAAGGCCCTTGCCACACTCGCCGCCAGCGGGCGCTAAGTCACAACCACGCTCCATGTTGAAATTGTAGCACATCCGCTTTCCGCTTTTGGTGTGCTGATGCAATCCAATCAGCTCTGTTGGCATCTTCCCCTTGGCGGAAGGCTTTGACTTGCCTTTACCTTTGCCTTTGCCCTTGTTCTTGCCAGCCTTGTCGTTCTTGCGAATCCGCAATGGCTTGCCCCCTCCGCCATCACCTTGTTGATGGTCAGTCTGTTTGGCTTGGGTTGCAACCTTCTCAGTAGGCAGCGGCATCAAGTTGAACATGACAGACGGATCGGCTTGCAATGCATCAAGGGCATCATCAAGGGGTAGAGACCCATCGGCCTTCCTCTTCAACGACAAAACTTTCTCGGACATCTTGATCCATCCGGCTCTGTCAGCCCGCATGATCTGCTCCATCGTGGGTTGCCTGTATCCAGGTGGTGATGGAGTCTGAAGCTGGTCAAGCAAATGGCGGTGCCAACGTTCCATGCAACGGAACGTGCATACTTGCATCAGGTCACATGCAAGTGAGCGCCTTGTGAAGGCCTGATGTAACTGCAGCTCATTGCTGATCTGGCACTTGTCTCTACGTTCTGCATCCTTCACAGTGAGATTCACATTGTCAAGGACCAACTCTTTACCTGGTTTTTCCCTTGCAACTTCACTTGCTCGTGTGGTGAACCTATGGGGCTCCAAGTACATGGGGACATCTGCTTCGAGCATCTTTGCAACATAATCATAGGATGTATGTGAGCACTCCATAGGCCCAGTGAGCTCCATGCCTTGCAGCCTCGTTTTCTGGTTTTGAACCCTTGTGGCACGCTCGGCTGGGACGAGTTCGGCCTTGCGGCCCACATCTGAGCCGTTGAGCGTTGACTTGATCTGAGAGGCACACAAGGTCTGTGCATCGAACATCAGGCGGCGGATTGAGCTCAACTGTCCGATTGTCACCTCGTCTGGATTGTCATCGAGCAAGCCCTTCAAGGCATCATCATTGGGCGTCGTTCCAGGTGTGGTCACTGCGAAAGCAAGTTTCGATAAATTAGTCAGGCCTTGGTTCTGGAGTCTTAGGAGCTGTGGTCTGGTGATGCCATGCTCGATCGCTCTAGCATTGAAAGCTGCCTCCGATTCCAGGATTGTGGCCATGGCACTATAGGAGGTGAAGATTACTTCAACAAGCAACAAGGATTTGCTACACAATGTTGCAAACGGGTGCGTTGTAAATTAGTGCACATTTGGTCGGTCTGACAGCCTAAGAATAGACAGGCCAGGTTATGCAATGCAATTGGTCAAATGACCATCTTAAGATGAAATCGCGGGCACACAAGTGCAAGAAGTTCTGTGTACGTGAGGCCCAAGCTGTGCATTCAAACAGGGTGCATATACATGAGATGCTGCAAAATTGAGGCAACTTTTTCCGGCGCATATAGGCTTGATTTATTGCTTCCTGGCCCGCTTCACGGCGGCCCCTAGTGAGCTTGCCTTCACATTCTCATCCGTGGGCGCATGACCCTTGTCACACTGTTGGCATTTCATGGCATCTACAAAGAACTTTGGCTCGAACAAGACATACTCTTTGCTGGGGGCCCGGCCACACACAAAAGCTTTCCTATGACCAAAAACGGACAACGCATGGATCAGCTTTGGCTTGCAGTGTTGGTACAGAGTGCAACCTGGGTGCCAATGCCCTGGGGGCCTGGCGCTTGAGGCTAATCCCTTGAGCACTTCTTCGTCATCAGACTCGTCTGGGCTAAAGTCAGAGTCTGAGCTGTCACTTTGTTCGAGTTCATTCAATTTCTCAGATTCGGGCGCTTCACTCATGTCCTGCCTGGCCTCTAGACTGAAGGCTGGTCTTTCACTAGGCAAGCTGACACAGTCTGGCTCCGCAGTGTCATCTATGGGTGTGGTTGGGACCGGGCTCACATCCCCTGAAATTGGAACAGTCACAGTTCCTGGGTTGGCACCAGGAGTGAACATGCCGGATCGGGTCACATCCGGTGAGAATCGTCCGCAGCGAATGTCAGAAAACATCTGTTCAAGCACTCTGAGTGGGGCGCTTTGTAGATCCCTTGCATACACTTCGAGAGCACCACGATTCACCTGGTGATGACCTAGAATGAGGCGGTCTTCGGGTGTGGCCCCGTACCTGCTGAGCATCAAAAGTGTGGTGGCCTTGCAGCCATGCGGAGTGAACCCTGTCGGATCAAAGTCCTTGCAGTCACGTAAGATTCCCTGCAGCCATTTCTGAACCTCTGACGAAGTGACGGCACGATCCGTCCAATCACCAATTTGTGTTGGTGCAGGCAAAAGTGGGTGTCCCTGGGTCCACTCACTAAGGTCAAGGCCTACTGACTTGGAAACATTCACAAAGTCTCGCCCCCATGCACCTTGAACAAAATTTCCTTTGAATGGGGTCCTCAAAATGAATGGGGTCCTCAAAACACATTTGATTAAAATGCCAAAGTGGGATGCATCCCAATCACAGAGCAAGCTGACAGCATAGAAAACACAGAGCTTCGTCATTGAATTGGTGACCTGGCGGTCAGTGCCACATGTCATGCTGACTGCTGGACTTTGCCCAGTGCAAGGGGTGACTGGCCCAGGCATGGGTGGGACTCAAAGCAACACCTTCAACACTGCAAATTAAAGCATGGTGGCGCAGGCTGCTAGCACAGTGCACAGCGCCTGCCAAATTTGCCATGCTCACAAAGTGACTGCGCACCTATTGTATTTTCAACAGCCCCATGCAAAAATCAACTTGACTCTATTTATAGCCTGATGCTTGCCACGGTCCCATTATTATAATATGTAAATCAGTAAATGAACCTCAATATCTGATGTTACAGCGTTAATGTATTACACTCTTACGATTTAGGTCCCCCAGCTATATCCCTATGGACCCTGGACTTTTCTGTTTCAAAAAAAAAGCACATCACCCAAACTTTGAGGTGGGCCCAAAGAAAAACAATCAACTGTGACATGCAAATTGTGAATGCCGCCTGTGCCAGTACAGGAACTGGTTTGCACATGTTCACTCAAACTCACTGGGTGACAATCACAACGCTCGTACGAGCCATGACATGCCAGAAATAAATGCGGCGAGCTTTTTTTGTCGCACCAAACTCATTCTGGTGTCTTCAGCCTGTTGTCAGTTGCTTGAAAAAGCCATCTTCAACAGATTCTTACATCTGTCTTTCAACACCGCCTGGGCACTTGACCGGCGGGACTGATGTCACCTAATTCACATCCACGGCCTCATCATTCTCCTTTGCTTCCTCTTCGCCTTCTTCGATTCCGAACTCAAGGCCCGCACTCACTTGCAGCACCTCATGAATGACACGTTCCTCGGCCTCCGGATCCTCACTCACTGACAGGCCATCACCGTCAGCTGGACGAGCAGCAGATGCCGCTGGAGCACCGTCTCCGTCAGCCGGACGAGCATCAGATGCCGCTGGAGCACCGGCTCGAGCTGCAGCATGTTTAGCAGCTGCACGCCCAAGTGCAGGGTCCATAGGAAGCTCTGCAAACATCGCAGCCTCATGCTGTGATGAGAAAAGGGTTTGAAAAATGACAATGGTTGGGCCGCCGAAATGGCAATTCTCACTCTTGCCGTGCGTTGTCTTGAAGTAGGTCGTCAAACAAAGCCCGTGAAACCCAAATAAAACAACGGCACTGCAGCTTACAATGTTGTGGACTTTCAAGGCGCAGCACAGGAAGAGCGTAGGAGACATAATAGTCACTTTGGGGCGGAAGAAATAAATTCCAAAGCCAGGAAGCGTGTGTATAGCAACAGGACAAAAGCGGAGAAGGAGGACTAATGGCTGGTACCAATTTAACGGAACAAAGGAAACAGTCTTGCTACAGATGTCAACTATAGCAGGCCAAATTGTCAAAGAAAGCCAAGCAGGGAAAGAGTGGCACCTGTCCAAAGTCAAAGATTTAAAGTGAAGCAGGAGGAAGACAGAACAGTACAGCAGCAGCAAGAACCAGCGAAAAAACCAGAAGAAATGAGACACACGCGCTGCGTGACCAAGGTGTGTATATCATATTGCTGGCTACCCCTCCAGATCAAAGGTGCTGCTTTGAATTTGTTTGTTTCGTGGCACTGTGATATATTCTTACGATATAAAACGTAGAATGCAAGCCCCATGCTGAAGTCTGATGAAGCCACTACATAGTAGGTGTCCTGTGTCTGATTTGCATACGTCATTATGGGAAATGCGCGGAGCCAATGAGGCAGTCAAGTGCCACAGCATCAACGCCAAGAATCTGCCATGGATCTCACCTCTTCAATGGGCTTGCCGCTGCGCAACTCTCGCACGCAAGTGTCCGCGATCTCCTTGCATTCGGCCACTGAGCGAAATTTGCCTCCAACCTTGGGGCAGCAGGAAATGGCTGATAAAATCACCATCACTTTCATTGGAATTGCGTCGTTTGCTGTTTGCCTGCTACTTCCAAGAAGCCGTCACAGCCTGCTTACCATTCACCTTGATCCCCCAGATGCCGGTCTTTGTGTACAAATACGGGTTCGTCACCTTTCCTCTGCGAGGCACTCTGACATTCAGTTCCGTATCAAGTCTTCAAGCTGACAGTGGGACAATGAAAGCAATTCATGCTGTGTGTGGTGAAACCCTGCCAAGATTCGGTCGCTGGGCACAGTATCGCCTCCCTCTCCCTCAGGCGGATTTTCCGGGTCCTCTTCTCCACGTGCTGCTGGCCGGCGCAAAGCTGAGGGACGCCTCATCACAACTGGCTCTTGCTCGTCCTGTTCGGGCTCTGCAGGGGCATCAACAGCAGCAGCAGCAGTAGGGGCATCAGCATCTGATGCTGCTGGCTCAACAGCAGCTGCGGCTGCGGAGGGACGCTTCATAGCAGCCTTCGCTTTGCCTGTGGCCTTTGCCTTGGGAGAGGCCTTGGCCTTTGGATGGGGCGGAGTGCTTGGGCCACTGGTGCTCTTCGCTTTTGCCTTTGGGCGCGGTGTTGCAGCCTCACTATCGCCTCGTCGCTTGGCCCGTGAAGTACGGGGCGGCTCTTCCTGCGACGTGAAACTTTTTGGGAGGCATACTTTAACTTAACATTAGGCCGGCAAGAACGGTCAACCTTCGGTGTACACTTGAGTTGGGTTTTGCTTTTCATGCAGTAGGTGGGAACCCTGCCTCCGACCCACTCAAGCGGTCCACCCTTGTCATCACAGGCATGGTGCGAATCTGGTGATCCTGTGACTGGCCAACTAGCTGACAAAACCTTCGCTTGATGCGTGCAACCGCCTGCAATGGAAATGCGAATGGATCAACCGGGGGCTCAGACTGCACGACGGGCACACTGTTGATTTCTGAATTCTGTTCGCCAAGAAACTAAATGAAAATGGAATAGCCGGCGCATTCAATAATCAATACTCATGCACCCACAAAAAATGATGTGGCGCTGGATAGTGTTATACACAACATTCAGCCATCATCACCGTTCAAAAAGCAGCGATTCTATTATTTCCTGGTGTTCTGCGACAAGTCTTAGAGAGGTACGAACTGCCAGCTGCTGAATATGCCCTAGAAACGCCCACTGTCCTAAGCGGGCTGTGGATCCAAATCCATTTTCAAAATCAGCACACGGCCTCGCGATTTCCCATGCTATTGAGCACCATGCTGTCGTGCTGAGACATTAGTTAGAGAAACACTTTGACCTGGAATTCAACAAATTAGAGAAATCGCGTTGGCGTGCAGCCCTAGCTCCAGGCCAGCATCCGTCTGGTAGAAAGTTGACGTGCCATGCTTGTCTTTGCAGCACTATATTCTATTTTCAGCCGCGGGCCAAGCACAGTGTGACTGGCAATAATAATGATTCACACATATTATAGATCATGAAACTGTCATCATGCAGCTTGTGGCTTGCCCATGGCCGGACTGATCCACATTTGGAAAAATATGGGACATGTGTGGCAATCATGTCCTGACACCATTGTCAGAGGCTACTTGCATCTACTTGCTGAGGTTCACCCAAGTCTTCGGTGGTAGATGCAATGCGCAGAGGAGGTACACCTTGGGCTTGGACACGACCACAGCTGGCGGGGACGACGTGAAATCAACCTGACAAATGCCATACCGCAGGTCTGCCCGCAATATTTGCGTAAAAATCAAACACAAATTGTAAAACAATTTCGTCTTTCGGTGGGAATCTGGCCTCCCACACCACGCCAGCTTTCTTGTTGGAAATGATCTTGTCATAGTTCTGGTGGAACACCGTTCCCAAAGCCTGAGCGCGGAACATGTTGCCAGCCTCCCTGCCAGAGCCGTCATTCTTTGGCTTGAAGACGTGCGTGACAAAATTCTCTTTAGGGGCGACTTTGTAGCGGAATGTGACAGGCACTGGATCTTGTCCACTTTCGACCTGTTTCCAGGTGTGGCCGGATCAGAGGAAAAGAAGTGAGTTGACTTGGCATCAAATAACTGAAATTAAAAGTCAGAAGTTAAGTATGAAAACCCAGTCTTCTTTACATGCCAAAGAACTGGGTGGAATCGGGTGTCAATCACATGATCTTCCAGCTTGAGCTCCCCCATGCCACGTTGGGTTGCCAACCAGCGGAAGAATTGACACAGGGCCTGAGGTTCCTTCCCATAGCTGATAATCTCCAAATCAGAAGCCAGCCGGAATGGCAAGCCGAACTTCTCTTTGGTGCGATCTCCTGAAGCTTCAAAGGTTCCACACACAATGCCTTACGTTCCTTCAGCTGGCAAACTATACTATACGGCACAGGCACACACAAACTAACCCAATAAAATATCGGAATGAAAACATTACGTTTGAAGGTGATAACAAGCTTCGGACTTCACGCTCCTCAAAATCGCCAATCCCGAAGCCGAACAGCTCTTGCGCTTCAACATTCATTCCCTCCGTCTGGCTCGGATTCCCAATCCACACTTCAAAGGATGAAGTGATCACGATCGAAGGTCGCATCCCTTTTGCATCACACGCCCCCAACCTGACAGCTATCAGGTGGAGCCAATCAAGGTGAATTCGGAAAGTGAAATTGAAATAGCCCTGCCTCCCTAGATTATATTAAAACTTTGAAAGCTTCCTTAACTTATTGTCTCCACAACATGAAATTTGTTTTTAAATCCAAGCCGGCTACCTGTTCTCATTGAAATCAGCTTCGCCCACATGTTCTGGCTGGATCTCCCTTGTGACGTCCAAAGGCTTGGCACCATTGTCGATCGAAAAGTCACAAAGACCTCCTGCGCGTCCTGGGCGCACAGTGGTTCCTGTTCGTGGCGCTGGTTGGGCTGGGAACTTCTCCAAAAACACCGCCTTCCTTTGCGAGAGCATTTGCGCCTCGTCAGACCCTTCGGGATACTTGGTGTTCAAAAAGTCTGGCCAATGTGGCGCACCATTCTGCCAAGCAATGATTTGCAAAGACGGCGCAGATTGGACCTCATTTTCCTCCAAAGGCCTGCTCTGCGGAGGAGCCCCGGCCATGTTGTCCCATCCCTGGTACACAATCTCGCGGAGCGCTTTCTGGTTCTTCTTGAACTGGTCTTGGCTCCAAAACCCAACGTACATAATCTGCTTGCCACTGCCATCCCAAGCCCGTTGGACACAAGCTCGTCCAAATTCACAGTACCTTAATGAGATAGGGGGAATTTTGACAACCACCTGCGACAAATTACGTGAACCAGTTACTTTTCAAGGGGTGCAAGCAGTCACATCCTTGCTCCCTCTACTGACAGCAAAAAACGTACTGAATGCACCAATCAACGTGTTTGGCAGCACATCCACAAAAAGAACACGGTCTTCATCAGCAATTTCAACTCCGGAGAGCAAGCTGTCAATCATTGCCAAGTGGCAAGGAATGCCTTTCCTGAATGGTGGGCAAGGTCTTTGTTATCACAAGCTGGAGGGCCAAAATGGAACGTGTCCTTGCGCGAAACACCCTACCGAAAATTTCTGGCTGCTATCTGCTTAATGAGTTTCATTGACTGAAATTACATGTGAACGTCGGTGTGGATATGTCCGCATGTCGTTAGATCAAAGCTTTGACGCAAACTACAACTTGGAAGATGGAAATTGAAACGAGCTGACAGCCCAGCATCTGCTCGCAGCGCATGGCCGGTCCTGGCTTGGTGCTTTCATCATAGTTGATAAAGTCCGTGACCTTGATCAAGGGACAAGGGCCAGCGGTCCCTGCTTGGACAGCGCGCGAGGATCTCAACGGGGACTCCTGGTAGTTGCTGTGCAAGCCGCAAAGGGCTGGCTGGGACAAGTTCCTGTTGTCATTCGCTCTGGCATCTGGCTTCGCATAGAGAATCTGAACATTGTACTGGCATGCAATGGCATGCTTCAGCATGGAAATCTCAAGGAGGTGCCGGTGCTTCACCATTGCGTTGAGGTTCGTGGCGGCATGTAGGACAGGATACTGAATCCAAGCCATATGAGAAGAGCTCATACCCAACAGCTGCGCAACAACGTTCATGGAATTCACCACAACATTGGCGTTCGCAGGCCAAACGGTGGCATCAAAGCCAATCAGCGCAAACCTTGAAAGTTTTGGCGGGGCTGGGATGAAAATATCGTATGACTACTGACAAGTCAAGCCGGATTTACTCCGAGTGATCCACCATTGGCCATGGGTTATGTCATACAAAAAACATTCTATCTGACATTTATTTGGCATCGCAATATCTCTCTCACCTTTCAAAGTGCCGTAACTGACATCTTTTTGCTTGCCACTGGGAATCATGACATTTGGCCTTTTTTCTGCGCTGTTCATGTCTTGTATCTTTTTTTCTTGCCTACACATACTGTCTGACTACTAATTAGCATTCGTCTTTCTGGCCCTCAGTGTCAGGGGATGATTACTGTTTATTGCTGACAGATTGATGACGGGTGTGCAAGAATCTGCAGGTGACAAAATATTGAACACGGATTCTGGCACTACTTGCTTTCTATGTTTCATTGTGTGGCACTTTCTGGCACCTGACAGGAATGATTAATGCTTGGCGGATTATTGTGGCTTGTTTTGTGCCCAGGTCCGGCAAGCACCCGCGCACCTTGGAGATCGCGATAGTGTTCGGATCCGGCAAGCCCAAAGCAGAGGAGAAAATTTCAACATGAAATCTAGAGCCTCAGGTGGAAAATGGCAACTTATCCTACCTCAGAGTCGTTTGAGAGTTAAAAATTGGGAGGTGGCACTTGAAAGCGCCAAAACAGGTTAACACGAAGGAAGCCAAAAGGCTCTTGGCCGACACGTCCGCGGAACTGTTCTCTAAACTGAAGAAAGCCTGCAACAGCGCCTTGGTAAGTGTCGTCCACCTGGACCAGGCAGCAATTCTTCTTGAACCACTCGTTCACAAACTCCTCCCCCTTCCTCAGCTTGACCCTACATGTTGGGTATGAAGCAGGCCGAGTCAAGCTGGCAAACAAATAATTTTCATGGGCCGCGTGAAGCAGCAACTAGCAGGCGGCGAAAAGAAAAGAAAGACCAATCAGCAATAATAATACGGGCATCTTCTGCCTCTGCCTCAGGTATTGCACATCCTTCGCATGCCTTTCTGCTTCCGAGCCAGCAGCGGAGAGACGTTGCTCTAAGGCCTGTGTGTCGCGGTCCAGCTTTGAAAGCACAACCTCCAAATCTGCCAGCCGAGCATTGCGCTCCAGTTCCAACTCTCGTTCTTCTTCTTGTGAACGAGTCATCCTCTCGATCTTGGCAACGAAGGGCCTGAAAATTTTGTAGTTGGCAAAGGGATTGAAATTTCTTGCTATCTACGCCTCGCCTCTGAAGCTAAAATCAGAATCATATGTCAGAAAATGAAAATCATTTTTTTCACGCGCTGCATCTGCCGACACGGACTTCAGAAGTCCACATGTGGAATACTATGAATTCGTTTCACCAAACTTTGACAAACTTTGTTTCGGAAGCGGCCCTGGCCTGAATGCAGCCACAGCTGCAAGATCACCTGGTGGCACTGTACTCTCAAGGATGTGACCCAAATCTGGGTCAAGGTAACCTGACATGAACTGGCTGGTGAGGGATTCCGCAGCTTCCGCATACTCAGTGGAAGGGCACACGCGCTGGTAGACACCCAAGAAATGCAAGAAGCATCCGCAAGCTTGGTGTTTGACAACAGCTTGCTTCTCAGTGACACTCTTTCTCAGTGAGGGCGGTGTGCGGTCGTGGTCAGTCTCCATGCGGCGCAAGAACAACATGACCTTTGACACAGACTGTCAGATTGCACAGCTCGCTTAAATGAGGACCAATGGTCAAAGGTCGTGATTGGACAGCAAACTCAGAAGCTTGAACACTTAATTAACCTCGGAGACTCGTTAGTTGGCTGCCGGATTGAAATACTCACCTTACTGCTTGTTGCCTGATTTTTTGTTCGGATCATTCCGGATCATCCTGGAGCTCTCCTTTCAGGACTTGCACCTCCTGACTGACCTATGTGGCGCCAGACATCAATCCTGCGACCTTTGAAATACTCTATACGACACCTCTCAAATATTTTTCAGGACTGCTGCAAAAACTCTGACATGCAAGCCTGCCATGCACAAAGATTGTCATACGCAAAGCTGCGTAAAGGAAGACAGGGACAAAGCAAAGAGACGACCCCAAGAACTCCAATTGTTCAATGCACCCGAAAGTCAAAGCAGGTCATCAAATCAACCTTTGGCCATAATGCGCTGTAACACTGTGCGTGGTGAAGTATGCGTTGAGGTGCTGCTGCATTATCATTGCTCAGCACAGAAACTTTAGGGGCCTTGCAAACAGCATCTTGAAACGCTGGTAACAAGATTTCTTGACGTAAAAACTGTTAACCCTGACTCTGGCAACAAAGAGCTGGCCCAAGGTAGACATCTTGATTGAAGGTATCCATTAACCGAGGAGGGGCCTCAAAAAGATTTGACCTGGGAAGGGGTAGCTTTCTGAATGCAGAAGTTAAGGCTGACCTCAGTTGAGCACCTGCGTTGCTTTTCAACCTTCTAGCCTGATAAGAATCATTCGGTAATAATACCATCCTGACCTGAGGACGGCTGAAGAAGTAGGAGACTTGCATGGCCATTGGCAGCATTGTATGTCCTAAATTTCCCTGTTAACTTGGAAATTTCTTGTCTAACTTGCCCATTATAACTTTCACAAGACAACCAAAAAATGAAGCTCCTGAAACCTCTAGTGGGTCACCAGCTTCTGTTCGCCGTCGTTGCGTAGTTCATCCTTCCATGCCTCCAGGACGCCCACCCCGCTGGTGTAGCCTGGGTTCAACAAATCCTTTCCGATGACGTCGTGGGACATGTACTTCAACATGCCTCGGCGTTTCACGCTCTTCTCCAAGAAATCCACGGCCTCGGGCGCCACCTTGTGGACCAAGTTGCTGACTGCAGCTGCTTCGGCACGACCGAGTTGAAAAGCCCGAGCCATTGCATTCGCAGACTGCCACTCCTTGGGTTGGTGGGGGCGCCTTTCACCTGCAAACTACTCACTAGAGGCAACCGTCAATTCAATGCACTTCAAGAAGTAACGCTACCAAGAAGTAGTAAGAATCAAGAACCTGGCGCTGCAAAGAAAGAGTTGGGCAATGGAGACCCACATGGCAATATTATTACTTAGTTCAAAGAAGTAGCCACTGGTGGCAAAGCTATCTGAAAACTTCATTTCGCGTTTTGCATCTAGATTCAGCAGCTTGTCGGTCAGCACTGCCTCCCCCAGCTTTTTGCAAAATCATCACCTGCCTGCGCAGCGCAAAGCAATTCGGCCTTGTGGCTGTGGCATCCTCGATGAAGGAAGAGCCTCTCAAGTTTGCCAAGACTGTCACAAACTTTTTAGCTTGTGGTTCAAGAAGCGTTAAACCATCGCGCTCTGAACGTAATCACGAATCAGCACAAAGGTTGAAAGCACCTCTGTTTGCGTGCACCTGCGCACGCACGTCCAGGCTGCTCGCAAAGCTTGCATGGAGAGTGCCCCAAGTAGCCTCCATCATCAGATGAATATTGGATGAGCAATCTTGATATCGAAACCAGACCATCAAATGTCAATGATCAAACCCAAGGCTAGAAACTTTCACATTGTGCGGAATGTGCTCGCCAAGGCCCAACTCTTTGACACCATGGGCCGTGATGAGCAACATCACGGCGCGCTTCCATCCCTTCACATACCCGGCAGAGAAGCAAGGGATAAACTGCGTTCCTAGGAAGAAATGCGGAGTGGATGGTCAACTAAGCTTACAAGCAGTGACTTTGATTCCGAGTTCAAAATGGCATCATGTTTGAGACCGAGGTGCCAGGGAAACTCGGAAGCTCTGTGAAATCCGAAGACAAGAACTCTTTCGGGATCTGTGTGCAAGAAAGTTTCTTGCAACCAGGCATGTCTGGGTCGCTCAAGAATCTCGGCCAGCAGTGGGCCGATGATGAATTCATTCTCAGGTGGGCATTTGCAACAGGGTCTGTGAACAAAACACAATCATCATGGACTTACAAACTTTCTAAGCTTAGCGCCCTTCGGTCACCATGAGCTCCATCATGAAAACGCCGATTTCGGGCTCAATGAACCCGCTGCAACCCGCATCGGCCCTCCATGCAAGCATGTATGGCCGCAAGTGGGTTGCGCCTGAGAAAGACGTCGCATAGTTCAACCTCGGGTCGAACCAACCCCGTTCCCACTTGCTAGCTTGCTACTACGTTGACGTAATACTTATAGCATGATCATGGTAGGTTGACTCGACTATAGAGTGATTGTAGTGGCAGTTAAAGGCGACTTCTCACAGCTCATGCTTGGATCCCAACGTCGTGTCCGGTGGGCAAAACTCATCGAGCCATGTGGCAAACTGCATCTGCTTCTCCTCACACGTGCGGGACAACACTGTGAAGAAACCTTCATCGTTTCAATGCTCCAAAAATAGCGCCCAGTCTTGGCAAAGGCATGACATTTAATGAAAACAAGAAACATTCGAACACCATATAATAAATTGTTAAATGCCACTTTCGATCCAAAAAAACGGCAGAAAGATATCGCCCAGATGGAAGGCCTTCGTGTCATAGATCTTGCTCAGGTACATGTCTGGACCGCCTTCTGCCAAGACGGTTGTTTCAAACCTGCACACTTTCAGAGTAGTAGTGACAAATGACTCTCATCAAGCAAAGTGCGTGGTAAAAGTGAAACAACGACAGATGTGTGGCACAGCGACTCAAATCAAATCACCCCTCATTAAAGCCAAAAAACCAGCTCGTGAGCTGAGGGATCCAAGGCTGTTGTTGCAGTTGGTCAACTGTCAAGCGTTTGGTATTCTTAGAGGTCTTAGGTGCGCTTTCGCCACCTCCCTGACTCTTTCGTTTTTTGGGCGCCATGGGCTGTTTCAGTCTCCTCTTTGAACACTGGGTGCTGCCGCTGAGAAATTTTGATTAATACATCCGGACATTTGATTTGTTGCAACATGTCGGAAAAATTTTTTGACTGAACCTGGCCTCTCAATCTGCTCTGTGAAACAACATGCATGCCTATTTGGATTGGAACCCAACCCGAAAATTTGTAACAATTTCGCTGGCCAGAAAATAGAGTTCAAGAGCGCCGTCCATTGGTGCACCAACAAAAAAAGAAAACGGCTGGGTTCTACTGTAAAATCAAATCCACAGCATGACCACCGGGCAGCCAATTTGGATACTTAAGGGTTTAAAAACACATCAAAACATATTTTATTACAACTAACCAAAGTAAGTAACATCAAAACAAAACTGTTTCCAATCTTTCCGGTGGAACAGGCCCTCGTGATTGGAACAGGCCCTCACGAAATGCATAGCTGCAGCTGGGGTGCTGCAATATCACTTCTGGATATTGCCTGAGCGCCTTTGGCTTGCCAAAGTTCAGAGAATAAAAATCAAACAGATTTTATAACTTGGAGCTAATGGCTATGACTACGACTATGTTCTTCCTGACGTGCTATGTGGCTTGTGTCTGTTACTATGTTGTTCTTGGCATGCTATGTGTTCAACACTACTTCCGCTGGTCAAACATTATTTTACCTGACTGAGTTGTTTGTCTTGTTTCTGTAGATACGCACGGCCTTGCTTTGGTCTGTGTGAATTTTCCAAATGAAAAGTCCACTGGATTTCCTCAAGGATGTCTGGACGTTGTTTGATAACTGTGTGAAAATTTGATGGTTGGTAGGTTCATTTCAACATATGGCCTTCCAATATCAAAACCTTCCAAAACACAATAGCTGCTATATCTGTACAACAGGCTCAACATCACATAAAAACAATCTTAAACTGATCTGAACTTAGTTGGCTTGCAAGCCTACTACCGAGACTTGTGAAACACAAAGCAGATTCCGTTTCTGGCACTGCGCAGTCCATCAAAGCACCACCACACCAAATCAACTAAACAACGCAATATCCATTGAAAGTGGCTACCTACCTCACGTTCACCCAGATGCGGCGCAGCCAAAACGTCATCTTCCAAACGGGCAGCGAACTGTCCAAGTCCAGAGGCTGACACTGTTGCATTGGCAACGGAAACTAGGACATGTAGCTGAGGATTCCGTGGAAACAGTAGTTGGAACATTTTGTCAGTAAAACTTCTTGTTTTGCACCCTTATTTGAAAATTGAATGAACGAAGTAACAGAATTTCCTGCAAAAAACTTGGTTGGAAAAAAATGACGGATTTTCTTTGCAAACATTTGACCGTAAGTGACGGATTTTGTTTGCAACACCTGACCCGGAAGTGACGGATTTTGTTTGCAAACATCTGACCGGAAGTGACGGATTTTGTTTGCAAACATTCGACCGGAAGTGACGGATTTTGTTTGCAACATCTGAGCCGGAAGTGACGGATTTGGTTTGCAAACATTTGACCGGAAGTGACGGATTTTGTTTGCAAACATCTTGGCCGGAAGTGACGGATTTTGTTTGCAAACATCTTGGCCGGAAGTGACGGATTCCGCTAACATCCAACACTTCGTCAAAATACATCCCTGGACAACCAGTGGGGTTGTAAGATATGAAGATCCATCCCAGGAAAAAAGCAAAATTGAAATAGGGACAGTAAAACCCATCACTTGAACTCAGAAACATGCAAAACAAATCCGTCACTTCGATGCAATCTAAATCCGTCACTTCAACCCCCCAAACATGCAGATAAAATCCGTCACTTCAACCCCCCAAACATGCAGATAAAATCCGTCACTTCAACCCCACAAACTTGCAGATAAAATCCGTCACTTCAACCCCACAACATTGCAAACTAAATCCGTCACTTCAACCCACAACATTGCAAACTAAATCCGTCACTTCAACATAGTGTTGAAAGACAAGCTCGAAGTGTTGAATGTTATCGGAATCCGTCACTTCAAGCACTGGTTGGGGGAACGGCTCGAAGTGTTGAATGTTATCGGAATCCGTCACTTCAAGCACTGGCCGGGGGAAGGGCTCGAAGTGTTGGATCACACCTGTGATCCAACACTTCGGGCCAGGTTGGGTCTAAGATGGTAAGTGTTGCAACTTTACTTTGAAGATACTTCTCGCAAAACACACTGGAAGTGATGGATCACAGGTGACATTCAACACTTCCAGAGCCTGATAGAAACCTAGTCCTGAGTGACTGATTTTAGTTTTTCAAAGTAACCCCCTTAACTTACGCTGCCGCACCCTAAATAGAATGCCGCATCCTCGAGTTTAGGGTTTAGGATGCCGACAACGTTGTTTAAAGCTTTAGTTTTCGTGTTTTTTTTGAAAAAAAAGATTTTGGACCAAACAAAAAGTAGTGAACACACACCTTAGACATATCAGTGTCACTTTCCTTTGCCTTTCCCTTTGCCTCCACGTGTTTTGGTGGTCAAAGGCTTTCTTGCAGCTGCCTTTCCAGCTGCTACAGCTTTTGTTGCCACCTTGAGAGCTTCAGCCCACGGCACCCCGTGAGCCCAAGCTTTTGCTGCAGCTTGGTGGGTGATTCTCACGCGCGCGCGCTTCACATAAGAAGCCACAACCTTTGCATCATCAGCGTTTGGATTCACTAACCTCAGCTTATCGCTAAACGCGGAAAAGCGGGAACATTCAAACATAAACCAAGAAAACACAGTTAAATTCCAACGTAGTAGTTGGTTGCTTTCCCATGGAAAACCGTTATTTTCCAAAACACCACAAGTTGGGCCCCAAAGTTGAACTTGATACACAAGCTGCAAATCAAAAATTATTGGGCAACTATCAAGCATACTTCTCGTGATCCCCACCAGCAGACATTTCCGATTTTTGTGTGTCATTCTGCAAAATACATGTTCGACATTTTTGTCAATGTTCATGTTACAGTCACATGTGTTTTCCATAGGTTGATACGGACATTAAATTGTCACTCGAAAATAGATTGCTACTGAAGATTGAACTTTAAGTTTTCTTACATGAGCTTTAAAAGTTCTATGTTGGGAATTGAACTAATTTTACGGAATGATAGTCTTCATCATATTAATTCTTTGGTATCTAAGGATGAAACTAGTTGATCGGGAAGTTTAAAAACTGTCATATCATTTTGCTATTTTTAACTTTTGTGAAACATGTGAATGGAAAATCTCGTGTTACTGATCTGACATTGAATCCGGCATGTGTTTCAAACATGTTTTGGCGCGCAAGTACCGCATTTGACATTCATTCTGGCATCATGGTTTCCAACAAGTAGTCCGACCATCTATTTGGCATTCATTCGTGCACGCGTTAGCTTGCAATTTATTTTTTCCCCGCTGATGATGTCAGCTGGTGAAAGAGGATTTTGTGGCATCATTGTATGTGCCATATTATTTTTCAGAAGGGCTTCTCAATTGGACGGTCAATTTGTAATGCACGATACCCTTTATATTCCACGCGAGGCTTTAAGCGCAATGGTGTG
The DNA here is from genome assembly GCA_003297045.1 of Symbiodinium sp. clade C Y103. Lineage (NCBI taxonomy): Eukaryota > Dinophyceae > Suessiales > Symbiodiniaceae > Cladocopium > Cladocopium sp. clade C. The sequence continues at coordinate 244,079 of BGPT01001296.1, forward strand.
GAGCACTTTGCTCTGAATCTGATACTACGTAACATCTACTTCGATAATTCTTTCTTGCGTGTCACATATTAATTTTTGCCATTCGTCATTCTGACCCGAAGATATTGGCTGTCATAAGAATCACAAAATTGACATCTTAAAGATTGTTTCTCAAGATATATGTAGTTTTTTTCAACGTTCGGGTCCGGCAAGGCCCAGAGAGCTGGCGAGGTTGCGAGCGGGGTTCGGGTCCGGCAAGGCCCAGAGCCCTGGCGAGGTCGCGAGCGGGGTTCGGGTCCGGCAAGGCCCAGAGAGCTGGCGAGGTTGCGGGCAGGGTTCAGGTCCGGCGGGGCCAGAGAGCTTGCAAGCTTGCCATTCTGCTCGGGTCCGGTGCTTCGCGAGCTCGCCATACAATACCCTCTAGTATATAGTAGAAAGATTGTGGGCTTGTGGTAAATCTCTGATGAAGAATGTATTAAACTCAAACTACCGCTAGACACCCTCACATGGCAGGGGAGAAGGAAACTTCAAGCAAACAACACCAGGCCCAACCGCATCAAACCAACCAGAAACTTCAAGGTGTTGGGCTCAATGTAGAAATCATCCGTCCGGGCTCGAGAGGTACTTCCAAGCTGTTGCGGGCCCGGGGTGATCATGCACCTGCCCAGCTCCAAGGCTCATGACCAAAAAACAGGCACTCACGATACTATGGATATGTGACCAAACTGTTTTGAAATCAGAAAAGAAATATACATAACTCACAAAACGTGGCACGCGCTGACATCAAGCAAGGGGGAGCGCTCCCAAGATCCTTCCAGCCACGATTCTATCCAATCTGCAGATCTAGCAAGCTGATACGGTGCAAACCGGAGCGCTGGCAAATATTTCTCAAGGTGTTTCCGCTGGTCCGCAGAAATTGCACGCTTCTCAGCAACACCTTGCCACGGGGGAAGGTTCTGGTGGATCCTGCGCTGGACCCTGTGATTGTTAGTGGTTCAACATGTCACTGTAAAATTGGAGGCAAAACCAGTTTAGGCAGTTTAGGCCAAAACTGGCCTGCAGGAAGTCCAAGCGAAAGACGGTCCAAAGCCAGGCGTCGCGGATACAGCAGGATTGTGTCTGCAAACTCTTTGTCGGCCATGTATCGCTTGGTCCTTGGGTGTCTGACAAGCTCCATCATTACCCTTTGAAGCAAAACGCTGGTCCTGGCTCAAAACGCTGGTCCTGGCTCTTAAAAATAAAAAAGCACAAAGTCGCAGTCCTGAGGATCACATCATCAGGGTGCTCAGGGTAGTCCCACAAAGGCGAAGTAATCTCTTTGGCCTCAATACCTGAGCCCGGTTCATTACGTGAAATATCCGGATGGGTTGACTTCAATAGTGGCTAATGACAATCATAGCCATTGTCTGGATTCCACGAGAATCCCAGAAAAGAGTTCCAATAATCATATTCGATGTCATTTTCTATGCTAACTACATGCCTGCCTGCTTTGAAGTTATTGTTACTTTGAATGTAACTTGATGGATAGAAACTTTCCCAGTGTAGGGAATTGGAAGAAAAAGTCACTGGATTTGCGAAAGACAGGTGCCAGATTCTGCACGTCGCTCCATGCAAAAGTAATGAGGGGCTCCACTTCCTCCAATTCCTTTCAATCGGAAAGGAACACCAGCTGCCAGAAACCCTGACCTGGGAGTTGTCCACCAAAGGCCAAAATCTGTCCGAAATATGTTGTAATCACTATCTTCAAGCAAAAATCATTTTGCTTTGGATTTGGCACAGCATGCTGTGAACATTCAATGAGAACTTGGATTCAATTCATTGAAATTCAGGTGGTTCCGAAAGATTTTGGTACATGCTGTTGGACAAAACAGCAACAGGAAACTAGACAAATTTTACCGAAATTCAAAGCCCCCAAGCCACCAATCTCGTACTGTATCCATTCTGATGACTTTCCTGTCCTTCTCATGAGGCATGTGCGCATGCTCAAGAAAATCGGTGATGGTGTTGCACACATCATCAGGGGTCTGCAGGACTGGTACTCGTTGAAGGTGCTTTGACATCCTTGAGAACATCTGATCTATGTCCTCATGGGTGTGACCTGTTCTTAGGAAAGAACAGGTCACACCCATGAGGTTTTTGGAGGATACTTGGCTGGCACAGAACCGCAGTCCACTGTGGTTTTTAAACTCCCGGCAAGTATTGTCGTGTTGTAGGATGACATGAGTCTGGGACAACGGGACACCCTTTTGCTTGAGGTGCGTAAACATGTGTGCAAGAATTTCCACGGATGCGTTCCCATCCTTTTTTGTATCCGGTGCGGACACAGCCACCATGCAGCAATGACCGTGTGCAATGCATCCAGTCACGTGCATTTTGACCCGCTGCATATTCGAGAAATCCTTGCCTTTGAGAATACGACTGCGAGGTAGGTCCCATTTTGCTTGGTCCATACCGTCGCATATAATGCAGACGGTATGGCCTTGCAATCTTGACATTCCTCGTGATTCCCAGTAGAGCATTCGGTCTGAGTATTGGGCACGGAGGTGGGAATGGAAAAGAAGAAGTTGTGCCTTTCTGGCTGCCAAATGGTGGCCAAGGCCACGTATCATTGTTTGATGCTTCACGCAAGTCTGACAAATTGAATGTTGCCCGTCTTGACGTATCCGAAGGAATGGAAATTCAGATAGCCATACCTCAGGCTATAGCAAGATCTGGTGGAACCCTGGAACTCGGAAATCCTAAACATAGTTCCTTGAATTGGAACCCTCCATGGAAACTTTGGTACTTTGGTATCTACGGCAACTGTGGAGTCGCGGAACTTTGGAACCATTCAAGATTTGAAAAGCCCGTTGATCTCTGAATAAGAGGCCCAGAAACCATCAAAACCTCCGATGCCCAGAACTCAAGTACTGGAACCCTAAAATGAAAATTATGTTCCGGAAGCTCAACAAGTCGCCTTGCGGAACCATACACGCGCGGGGGTGCCTCCCATACCCAGAACTCACGACTGGACACCTATAATCATTATGTTCCGGAACCTCAACACGGAGCCTTGCGGAACCAGCAACGCATGTTCCGAAATCTCAACACGGAGATTTACCGAACCATCAACGCGCGGGGCTGCTCGCCTCACATACATTTGGGTTGCAACATATAATGATGTTCAACATGGTTTCCATGGCAAGAGAAACAAATCATTTCAAAAACAACCGCCAAACAAATTTGATTTACATCCAAACCACTCTCCAGAAAGTCGGAAAAGCAGCGGGCTTCTCCAAGTTGGACACAAGCTTGTACTGCTCCCAGAACTGTTTCATCGAACCTGGTGGGAGGAAGCGCACTTCATGGGACTCACAGTCCTCCAGTGAACTGAGACGGTCAGGATTCATCTCTACACCTCGCCGTTTCGTGTGAACCTTTTTCTTCTTCGGTGGCGGGTTGGCTCTGGGTGGCAAATCTGCGGGGCCAGCATCCATGTTCTTGTGCAACTCAATTTCATAGGCGTCCAAAGCAACGTGGCCAGCGTCACCCCCGTCACCACCAACAGGTGTGTCAGAGTCCCTGACATCTGGAATGACTTCGGCAACGGACTCGTAGATTGAGCTCAGATACGAGACGCAATCAGCCCTCACACTCTGAAAGTTCAGCATGTTGTGCGACTTTGGTTTCTGCAAGAACCGAAGGTCAACCGGAGCGGAAGATGCTCCCTTCTTCGCAGCATTGAACAGATTGGTGCACCGCTTGGAACCTGACATCCAAATTCCATGTAGTGCTTTCACACGTCAACCACTCAGTCAGTCAGATTGGTAACACCAATCCAGTACTGACTGCTTTTCCGTGCGGAAAAAAAACGTGACCAAACGCAGAGACAAGGGACCCATGCTGTGCAAACTCTTCCAAGCTCTGCGGCACGTGCGGACACCATCCAGGTACCAAGGGATTGGGGCATCCTCGTCTTCGGCTCCAGAATCACGAATCATCAGCTTCATGCAGTCAAAAGCCTGCACGGTAAGAAAATAGTGGGCTACCAGTGGCTACCAGCCCCCCTCGTGTGTGAGCTTCCACCCCAAGGCAGGACAGCGACAGGCTCTAGACAACTTCCCAAAGTTATCAAAGAGTCAAAACATTGATTTATTCAAAACAATGTTTTATATAGTTTTATTGATGCTAGATAAGACCATTTCTGAAGCCAGCCCGCTGACTGACTATGCAAAGGGCTGGAATAAGCATAATAAGTTTGAAGAAGGAGCTTGCGCCCTTCTCCTGAATTCTTGATTGGTGCTGGCAAAAACACGCCAGAAAGCATGATCCTCCACTTGCTCTTGGAAACAACCCGTTTTCCACAAAGCGATGAGCAAATTGACGGGAAGGAAGTGAAGGAGGTTTCAAAGATTTCATTGCAAAAGTTCGGTCGAGGAACGAAGGCATCTTGATCAAGCTTCCCCAAGTCAAACCAATGTTCTCGATAAGACTTCAGCCTCTCAAACAATTCCGGCTCAACGAACTGCTGCAGGCAGGTCTTCTTGCTGCACTGGCACTGCTTCCCCAGCAACGATCTAAGGTACAATTCACAACTCTTGTCCACTCGGCCAGTGTCAGATTGCTGTGCAACCTTGCGTTTCTTTGCGGGCTGGCCTCGAGACTCCTTTGGAGTTGCTGGCCCTTCACCGGTCTCATTATGTTCCGAATCCGAACTCAGGCTGCACACGGCATGGGTCTTTGGCATCACGGCTGACTCCCGCTCAGCTCCAAGTGTTTGATGAAATGAAAATCATTCATGCCAAACACACCCTGAAAAGAAGCACTATTTATTGTGTGTTCTGCCTGCCAGCAGCATACAAAAATCACTTGTTAGCTTTCAACAGAAACCTACCCAACGCGCTCAGATCCTGAGTAGGAGTTGGCCAGCAAATCCGATAGACAAAAATGTTGCTCAACGAGCGGGTGCAGAACAAAGCTTGGTTGATACCTTCTAATGACATCCGAAAAATATCTTAGCGGTCTTAGCGCGCTACCTTTGATCAGCGCTTTTCTCGAAGGATTGCCATCATGTCGCATCCATGTGAAGGCTCTACACACTACTAACATGCAGGCGAATGCATTGAAAGGCAAAGATCATAGTTGCCTGCGGGTGAGTCAGCCAACAAGTGTCATGTGCATTCCATATTTGGAATCACACCCGTTACTCCAGCCAAGAAAAAAGGGGGCCACGCTTGTGGTGGTGCTCAAAAATCACGCCGGCATCTCTCTTGCTGACTGGTACCAGCTCGCAGCAAGCAAGTAAAAACACAACACACGGCAAAACCGCGCAAAAAATTGGGAGAAAACATACCCCACCCGCGTAGCAGGGAGATGTAGTGCCAAAATTCACCTTGATGTAGAACCGAACGTTGTCCTTGGTTGCGATTCTTCGGTCTCTTTGTGATATGTGAAGTCATGCAGCAAAGGCTAGGGATGTTTCAATAAAACATTACTTCCATCAAGGCTATTTGCCACACTTCTGTGGCCTGGCTCTTTGCACCAATGACCCAATTTGGAAATGTCTCGAAATATGCGTGCCCCAAATTTGGGTGCCCCAAGCCCCTTTCTCAATGCGATGGCTAGACAGCTTGGGGGGGCCAAAATTTGAGACTCTTGGGCGCAATGAAGTCAAAGGTTGACAGTAAGATATCAAATGGTATCTTGCATCACTCAACTCACGGAGTGTTGAGCCACCAAGAAAATGTGTTCAGCCACCATCACCTCCCCCAACAGCCCAGTCTCAATCTCTTTCCAAGATCTGACTGACCAGCCAGCTGCAAAACAGGCGGGTGCTCGAACGCAACCGTGAGAAATCATCTCCTGCAAGGTGCGCAATTTTTAGCAAAAAAAAGGTTACGGTCTTTGACCCAGTGCCAATCGCTCTTCAATGTATTGCCCAAAGCCTTGACAATGATGATACGAAGGAATAAAAAAAACTAAGTGCGACATTGTAATCATTGCAGTGGCCCTTTTACTCTGACCGGCAACATTCTGTAATGTGGTGAACCTGGTCTGCTCCAAAGAAAATGGGCTAGGCAGCAAGGTCTTGGCTGAAGAGGACATTAAATTAGCACAAATCAAAACGGGCTCAGCTGATGCTCAATGATCCTAGAAAACTTTCACGGATTGTCCTGCGTGTTTGTCGGGCTTTGCTTGGCACTTTGCAGAACGCTTTGAAAGCAGCAGCAACCAAATGGAAGCTCAAGGGGCGCGTTGCAAACATCTCAACACCGAGAAACCCTGTTACTTTGAAATGAAAAGCTCTGATGGCGACATCCTGCTGTTTGAAACTCTGCATGTGACTGTCATGCTGGCAATCACTGCTTCCCTCGGTCTGACACTGATAAACTGAAGTGATTCCCACGAATAATTTTGCATCGCACGTTCAGGTATCATCTGAATCAAGTAGCAACGAATTGAATGTCGAATTGTTTATTGAACACTGCTTCTCTTGCCTGGGCAGGGAAATCAATTAAATGCGGCCACGCTGTCTCCTCCAGAAACAAGTCACAAGACATGGCCCATGCAGGCCCACACTAATAATAACAGTGTAAACATGGAAAAGAATCGGTTTGAGAACGGCAAGTCACACCTTCAAAGCATCAGTTAAATCTTGGAAAAGACTGACGGGCACTACTTCAAGCCTCATCGTCAAAGGCACTTTCACGCGCACGACGGTGGAGGCTCAACAAAGTTTCAAAAGCCAGCTTTGCTTGTGCTGGGACGACTGAATTGCCAAGCATCTTGAGGCGGGCAGAATGCCCAGATTTCTGGGTAGGATTCAGCCAAGTGTGCATGGGTTTTGCATTCAGAGGGTTCCACTCGGCCACACAGTGGTCAGCAGCAGGCAAACATTCGTAGCCCTGCAGCGTGGTTTGACTCAAAAGCACATGCCCAATCAAACCAATGTGAGAGCACCTTGCCTCCCACAACTTGGCTTTGCGATCAGCGCACAGCAGAAAGACTCGGCCCCTTCCTGCCTGTGCAAGTTTCTGAGAGGAACAAGGGTTGGCAAATAATGTCTTGAAGGCTGAAGTTGGCCGATGTATCTGACGCTAAAAATCTCAGCCGCCCACCGCCAAGCCACAGTTGGACAACTTCAGTGAAGCCCATTGGCAACTAAGACCACGCTTGCGGCACTCCTGGTTTGACGGCAGGTGTTTGCAACATGAATTCAAATTCAAATGTATTTCGTATAATCCTTCACGGTCAAAGATACGACAATTATGCCAAAAAGCGTACCAGGTAGAAGGTAGCCAAACTGGTGAGCTTGGCCCACTTAAGAAGTGACCCCACCAAGTCATCAAAATCCATCAAAACCCTTGGGTTTACAAAACGTCTTGTGGCACTTGGTGGGGTCAAACCCAGATAAGATATAATACGGCTGAACAAACCATGAATCATTATATGAGCCGGAGTATTCAATGGAACAGCGAGTTTACCACTAGAATCCAACAATGATAAAAGAATGCGTCAAACATACAGTCCATACACAAAATCCCCGTGGATTGACACTGGAAGCAATTGGTGATAGCCTGGGGTTGACTTGGCATTTTCTTTTTGGGGGCTGGCTGCCTCCAAAATTATTCTTCGCTCATTGTTTGTAGTTAAACTGTCACTGTAGCAAGCAGCACATCGGAATGCAAAACAATCCTCAATGACATATGCCATCAGCGCCCTGGTGTTCTCATTGCACGACAGCAAAGCCAACACATTTTCCAACGCCATGAAGCACCTGGAAAAAGAAGATCACGAGAGAAAACTTTCAGGAAGTAGGCAGGTGTAAAAATTGAATCGTGGTCACAACAAGCAAAGTGAATTTCAAACACACAAGCCTGCGATCAGGATCCATAGAATCCCAAACTTTGAAAACCTCGTCGATCAATCCGCTTCTGCTATCGGTCAATCCCTGCTGCGATCCGGCAGCAGACACACCCTGGGCGCCAATGCAAGACGCATAATAAATGCTCTAGCTGTGATCCATAAAAATAAAGCCAGCCCTGTTGTATAATCAATGCATTTCGAGACAGTGATTGGCAACTGTCACAATTTGTAGGTAAGTGCAGCTAATTTGCTTGGCACGGAAAGCCTGCGGTCAAACCACAAGCCCCCGAGCCCTTGGCAGAGAAGCCTCTGACGTCTTCAACGACCTCCCCTGGATGAAGGAGGCCATCTGCTTGGCGTGCCTTCAGCACAGCAATGCAACTGGGGTCGTTTTCGACCTCAGAGAGTTACTGCTGCAAATGCCATGTAAGGCTAGCATCAATTCAATGAAGAGAAATTGTCCATTGCAGCATTCATGCCGTTGTTATTTGACACCATTTGGAAATGAGAACGGATCAGCACCCAAAGGTCTGGACGTACTTCGTTGCATACACCCACCTTGCCGTGACAAGACTACACCGTCAATGTAGCAAAAAATGAGCTGCAGCAACAAAGGGTGTGAAGAAGACCCTGCATCGGTAGATTTAAAAACAGTCAAGGCAAATTCACTTCGCAAGTTTTATCTCGACACGCGAAGGGTTGGTATTTAGCTCTCATTCTAGGCTATCAGCGCCAGGCGCTAGTCGGGGCTTCTTCACTGGTGCTGGCGCATCGCACACCTCCTTGGTGCAAGACTAGAGCTGGATCTGGATTTGACTGACTATTGGGCTCAAATCGAGGAGCTCATGAGTGCTTTGCGCCAGAAAAAGAAACCCGGCCTTTGACTTGGCAGAGGCTGGGCCATCTTCGGCTTCAACAAGAATCCACACCTTTGAACTGTAACACCAAGACCACCTGAGATGAATCAAGGCAAACATCACTGCACCCACACCCAACTTTTAGTCAAGAAATCCAAAATTCCTACCACTGCAACTTGCACTCGTCAGATGAGCTGAGGAGCCGCTGCCCACCCCAGTTGGTCAGCAAAGGCGTACCCTTCGGCACCCTGACAACATAAGCTTTGGTGTCACCACACAACAACGATATCAAAACCTCACAACAACCGAGGACATATATACCAACTTTGGCTTCAGTAAGGCAATAAGCACCACTAGCGCGACAACACGATCTGATAGTAAGCATGGGAAACAATGGCAAAAACTAAGAGACCCAGGATTGATAGCAGGATAGCTCCAGACCACAATCAGATAAAATAGCAACCATCACAACCACAACAACAACAGCAACAACAAGAAGAACGCTAACACCAACACGTAACGACAACTAAGAACACAATATATAAGAGAAGTGAAAAGACATCTGCAAAACCTAAATGCCTGGAGATCTCTCACCAGTCAATGCCACTAATAAGAACATGATTCTGACTCTGTCAGGCTAAGCAATCAAACGAGCTAAAATCAAACAAGCAGAGACCCCTTCTTACCGCAACCATGACCACGCCAGAAAACAAAACTGATCAGAAAAAATGTTCGAAATAAATAGATGCACAGTTCAAGCTCAATTCAAACTAGAAACAAACTGCAGGCAACACATCGCACAAGAATGATGACGCTCCCTGCCTGATCTGGTTGACTCCAACACATCGCACTGCCACATAAGATGAGGATGGGGGCAAGTTCTCGCCAGACGGATTCATGGCTAGCAGGTGGATTCTGAGATGAAGTCGGTTGGTGTGACAGTTGACTCCTAAACAAGGCCTGGACATTTGACGGTCAGTGAAAAGAATCATGAAACATCAAGGTGTGAAACTCTGACATGTGGCATTCAAAGATCATAAGTTTTCTTCTGGCATGTTTTTCAACTCCAACTCTCTCTGGATGAGCACTGCAAACAGACAGGCTGCGATGCATGACACGCCCAATTTCAATCACGTCCTTTCAATTTCAAAGATCATAACCATAGAGGACCTGTCACTCGCAATTAAACACTGGCACTCTTCTGAGAAAAGCACGGGTGCAATCCAACTTCCAGTCCAGCTACTCCACTGAACAAAGAAATGACGGGCAGTTTGCCATCCTGCGGGAACGAAATCAGAAACATGTTCCCAATGTCCAATCTGGTAAATGCACATGAGTGACAAGAAATCAGAAGATATCCTTGGTGGTTCGGGCTCCGGGAAACATAGCGTCAAACACATGATGGCTCACTGCCCCTGCAGTAGGGTCAGTCCAATTGGCCGGAAGACCTGCAAAACATCAATAGATAAAAATAAACTTGGAACATCTTGGAACAAACCACATAAACCTTTCAGCTTGGCACTCACATCTGCCCCCACCTCCAAACCATTCTGCCACCGTCGGGTCTAGGTGGCGGCCACGTTTGGGGTTGATTCCAAACTTCTGGCAGTCAAGGCGGTAGGCAGTACTGCACTTGACCTGGTTGCTCAAATCCTCAGCAGAAAAAAATCATTTGAAGTTGGCAGAGAGTCTGAAATACTGATGGCTTCATCAAAACGGAAATGATTGTTAAACTTGCCGTATGTTTGAAAGCATCTTCAGTCCCCAACACTCACCCCACGCATTGACACCAAGCTCTTCGTGGCCGTGGTTGTGCTGGAGAAAACCCCTGGGTAGAAATCAATTTTAAAAAAGTAAAAATGCAAGATGCACAACAATTCAAGTTACTACACCCTCTGTGCTGTTGTTGAGGCATAGACTCATGCATGACCAAGCTTTGAAAATCTTGGTGCCGCTAAACACCCTGGTGCCGTCCTTTTTCTCGATCTGCTTGGTCCGTTGAACCTGAAAGCGGCAACAGACTCCAAAACGCACGGTTGACTGACAGAAACTGAGAAGATAAGTTAACTCAAAAATCCAAACTGTTTTCTTGTTGTCAAGCCAACATGTTGCCAGTATTGTGGAGAAAACCTGGGGTCCCAGCTACCTTCAAGTTCAAAGGCTTGGTCTTGGCAAAATTCGCGTTGTAAGGGGCAAACCAAATCTTGCCATCAGGTTTGCTGCGGGCCCACCCGCAGGGTGGCAAAGGCTTGTCAGGACGCGCTGGGAGAAAAACGACTTCCGCAAAGCTGTCTTTCTTCAAAGATGGTTTGCGGACAGGTCTGACAGTTGCCCGTTTGCACCTGCCCTTCCCACCTCGCTTGATGGCTGCAGCAGGGCGCCGTTTTGCTGCAGGAGCCCGGGCCTGCCCAAAGCGCGCAAAAAAAATCAACATCTGATACAGCGAAACTATCTGCAAATGAGAATCCTGAATTCCAAAAATAGTTGAGACAATTGACAGTTTCATTGTCAACTTGGTGGGCCCTGCCTTCGGTTGCTTTCGGCAAGGCTCAGGCTCTTCCATCTCTGACCTGAATTTCTCAGGAAGTAGTGACTTCACAAAATATTAGAATTGTTTCCCTACACATAGTCACATGGTTTCTGTCATGGTGCTGGACATCTGGGGATGTGGCTCGCTCAGTTCACTCACTACCGTTTTGCACGGCATGGTGGGGACAGCGCTTGGAGCTTGCGGAAAAAAAAACTTGCTGCGAACGGACGGCAGCCGGTGGCTCAGCAGAAACAATTAAAAAAACAAACCGGGCCTGGTGCTTTTTCCAAAAGATAGCCACAACCAGCCTTGATGATATTATTTCCATCTAATGCCCAACAGAAAAATGACCGCGAAACGAATCAAACAACATGGCCTGCCAACTGCGATTGCATAGCAATGTGTTTCACCAGGGGCATCCACATATATATTTCAAACAGGGCATTGCACTATTAAACTATTTAAGTCAAATACTTCGGTTATCCCCACCCACGTCAAAAACAAAACGCCGGTTGCAACTTCAAGCAATCCCCACCAAAGCCACATGACATGTCTTGCCAGTCCGCAGAATGAACAGTGAAGGCTGCACTGTGGGAGGGTGGGAAACAATGTGACTCATGCCATGAATCATTCTTCATGAATCATTCTTCATGTAATCAGCAGTGACCATAAAAGTAGTGGCCAAGCACCTGCAAAATTGAGAACTCAGTGGTTGACTTGAGCCCTGTAATCTGAGGACCCCATTCAATCTGAGGACCCCATTCAAAGGAAATTTTGTTCTTGCCCTACGCCTTTGATCGGAGCAATCAGTGGGAGATGTGCCCCTAAGCGGTTTCCTGTTGCACGCATCTTGTGGGATTCGGAATGCGCTTCGATGAAACCTAGGGAACATTCGCTTGAGGTTGGTGCAGAATCCACCCAAATTTTGGAGATCTTCCTCAAGTCCCCAAACCTTGCTCTGGCATAGATTGCAAATAAAAACACACCACATGCATACCTGTCAACCAAGGCTTTCGATTTGTCACACAGGTATTCTTCCATGAACAGCAAGGTTTTCACACTGAGCGTTGTTGACTGCTTCCGCAAAGGGCGCGACTGTTGTGCTGCACGGATGATTCCGCTGACCCAAGCAGACTCAAAGGCGGCCAAATCACAATCTAGACCAACTACATGTTTCATGAACTTCATCACCTCCATGAAACCCTTGAAAGCAGTATGTCCAGCATCTGTGTTTCTCAAGTGACGTATGTAATTCTTAACCAACTCTGCTGAGACTGGAAAAGGTTCACGTTTGGCGCTTTCACTTGCCCACTTGACATACCTTGTGATTTGTGAGAGCCTACGGGACAACGTGGCTGGAGACTTGCCACCTAGCACTTCGGAAACGGTCTGCACACGCTCTGCATATGATGATTCATGAATGTGCACCCCCAGGTCAAAAGCAGCGTTAATTGATGGACAATAAAGCCTCAAACTTCTGTGACAAGATTGAGAGCTGATCAGAGTCCTTGAGGTGGCACGTGCGGAATGAACCAAAGGATATGGCACTTTCAAAAACAGTCGGCTTGCTCTCGACCACAATGGCCATGTCGTGGTGCCGGTCAGATGGCTCCCCTGGTTCCACGTATCCCCATACTGGTGCAACATCAGGAAAATCAAGGGGGTCTCTATCACCAAAAATCCACTGCATTGATGGCTGTTCCCATGGCAAGGTCACCTGTGACGGCCTTGCCACAAGTGCATGTGCATCTGCAATCGTCTCATGCATGCGTCTGCGTTGGTCCACGGAAAGAGCCTCACCATCTACAGGCACTCCGGCCTGCCGGACAAGTCCATGAGTCTCAGGGTCACTCGGCAGATCGGGCGTAGGAACGCTCAGAGCATCTCCCATGTATGACCTGCAGGTTCACTATAGCAGAAAGTACAAACAACAAATGACACAACACTTCACAAGACAGTGTGTTGTACCATGCCCAGAACTACACACATTAGCAAATTTCCTCTTGGTTTGGGTCTCCAAAATGGACCCCACGAAGTGGTCAAAAATGCAGGTTTTAGCACAGTGGAATAGGGACTTCGTGGGGTCCACAACACCAGTGAAATCAACACTGCACATTCAGAAAGAAAAACTGAAACAAGGTCAAGCGCCGTCCTACCTGCTTAGTGGATTTACCTGGGCAGCAAACAGGACCTAAGCCATGATGTGATGGAGTCCCGTACAATTTCAGAGCTGGTCCTATGGAACACACTGAAAGATATGCAGGGTGTCATACCCAAAAAGAAATTCTTGAGGAGTACCCCAAGGTCCCGACCGCGGTTGGCAGCTCCTGGGATCAAATGACATCCATCGATCCACCATGAGTCAACATTGACATGCTGTCAACCACAACGGTGCAAACATCTTGCACCAAGGCCACACCTTCACGAATCGAGGCACCCCAAAGCAAGGTTCTCGTAAGACAAACGGGTAACCTGTGTCGTGCGGTTGTCAAAGGAAAACATGGTCATTCCGTGAAGACGTCAATGTGGGTCCACACAAATGAAAGGATCACAACGCCTGGAGGGAGACTCAATGGAATCTTCTCAACCTGTACTCCCACAGTGGAGTTAACTCCAGGTGCATCGGCCTGCCACATCGGCAATTTGTAACATTCACAAGACGCCTGTTCACCGACTTCAAACCTTGCCTATGACCCAGTGCAGAAAAAGAAAGGTCCGGGCCCAGGTACTGGCCTCACACATGTGAAGCATAAACGAATGAAATGTAAACATCCCGGCATGGTAGAGACATCCTCTACCAATGCAACTGTGAAATTCATGCACTGCCACACACATGATACAGTGACATCCACTGATCAAGTTCCGGGCCTCCACTCGGATCACCTGAACACGTGTGTAGGCAACGACATGAAGAAACATACAGAGGTCAGATTAGAAAATGAGAAGAGTGACATTCCACAAGCACCACAAGAAACAAATAAAAATTGCTCCACAAACATCCCAAGTAAAGTACCTCAAAAGGGATCCCACAACTGCCGGCGTGAAAAACAGCTGCGGGCTGGAGCCATGTCAAAGGGAAACATGTGGTGTTGGTACATGCCAAGGAATCACGTGTGCTGACAGGACAGGACATCCCTGCAAAAATGTTGACAGCACATCACTGCGATTTGTGAACGGCACATCACCGTAATGCACACTCCAAACCACCCCTCTCATTTTCTCTGTTGGCATTGCTTGTCGCTACCTAATGAAGAGCTCGACAGACACGTTCAAAAACACAGTGAGGTCGTCATACGAAATGAAGGGTAGGTTGAATCAAGCATCCTGCAAGAAAACTGTACGCCCACCCCCCATCACAGGCACAGAGCAACTCAATGTTCAGGCGCTGGAAAAGGGCGTCCCAAAAGGAGATCCTCGGCCAAGTCTTCGTGCTGAGCTGCCAAAGCTTCAGCAATGCGACCAACGTAGTTGCGCATCTGATTGAATCGCCCCTCCAGGGCCGTGATCTGTTCCTGCAGGCGCAGGGAATGTGCACGAAGACGGCACAGCGCATCCAACAGGTCGGGCCCCGGGACCCGGAGCAAGCGCAAGTCCATGGATCCTCGGCGTGCAGCCGGCCATCCATCTGGGCAGAGGTTGATAACTAAATCGTCCTCAAGGAAGAGCTGCACGTCACTCAGCGGCTTGGAGCTCATGAAAATGAGAAACAGGGTCTTCTCGGTGGTCAAATCCTCATCCCAGGGCACCCAAAAGGGCCCGAGGTCGTAGACAACAGGTAAGTTCACACGAGTTCTGGGAAGCATCACAGGAAAAATGGTGTCGCCAATCTCGCAGCCAGCAGTATCTAAGCCCAAAAAAGGCAGCAAACTGTTCACTGTCATGGTCTCATCATCAAGAGGAAAATAGACCTGCACAGAGGTCTCTGGCGGCGGAAGGCAAACCTCCATCTCAACAAGTGAAAATCCAAAGCAACCAGGCCAGGGAGGTCAAGGTGCACGATGCCAGGACAGGGAGGAAGATTGAGCACCACCCTGATGGTCGATAAGCCACGGGAGACAATTCCACGGGCGAAACAATGGCAACACGGCCACGGTGCTGAGCGGACCCACGGGCCATACGAAAGAAAAATGTGTTGAGCCCGAACTTGAGCCAAAATGGCTACGGATGTTCCAGGCCAAGTCAGAACCCCCAACAAGCCAGGAAAAAATTCAGAAATAAGCCTTGAGAATGTTGGGATGTTCATCTACTGTATATACTATCATTTACTAATGTTTAAAGAAGTTTGCAGCATTATGCAGTTTGTGTAGCAAAACCGCCAGGTTTGTCACATCACCCAATTTTAAGACAAGCCTCTCTGACCATCCCAGCGCAAGAACAAACCCTGCTTGTAGAGGCAGCGCATCATGTTGCCTTAGGCACTGCAGGACGAAAACCAGCAGGGCTGCTGGCTGACTGCAGAGGATGATGATGTGCAAAGAACTTCCCCCACGTTCTGGTGTTTATCACCATCTTCCCTAGAAAAGACAGCCATTTTGGGGTATATGGTACACAGTATTATGCCATTTATGGGCAAACCCCGACCTCCATTTTTTGTTGGCAAAAATCATCATGTTTGTTCACTTGTGAAATGTCCATCTATTTTTGTTAGTTCAAATCCAGCATTTCACTGGGTAAACCCACTGTTTTGTTGGCAAAATCCAATTATGCAGTGGTGTTCTCAAGAAGGGGTACATCAAACATCACAAAAGTTGGACGATTTTGGGGTCCCCCAGTCTAGGACCCCCATGTCCCACTTTTTGCTGAAATCCAAATTTCTGATGGTTATAACGGGTTTGCCTAAAAATAAGGTATCCCTAAATCCACTGGTTCATAGTCATTTCCCCAATTAACAATACCTTAAATTCTTGAATTGGGGGTACGGCACGTCCACATTTTCAGTCACACCCCAAACACTCATAAACACTCTATATTGCTGGTTGTGTATCCCGTTATATCCCATTGTAATTATCCACACTATATCCACATCAAATCTCCAATAAATGCCGCGTATCCCAATTGAAACGGGTTACATCCCCACCATATCTCATCATATCAAGTTGGCTGTATATATGGAGTCGGCGCTCAATGCGCGACCGTTTTAGGTGTTCAATCCTTGCCTCTCCCCCAAAATATCCCACAATATATCCCCATGATATAGCCATTCTATGATCCCAACCACTTGGGATATCCCAATCATAGCCACAGTATGACGGGGATATGTACATCCATTTATCCCCAATAGATGGTAAATCTCCTCATTAAGATAATTAGACTCTCCCAATATGAGCCAAGGCGCCCCATTCAGGGCACTCTGCCGCCTTCCGCGCGCTATTCTCTGGCAGCTGGCAAGTGGCCAACACTGAGCGCAGCTCTGGAATACCTCTGGCCGGGTGCCTGGTGGAAAATGGTGGAAACTAGTCAACTTTGGCAACTATTTTTGAGGTATATGTATACAGATATAATGATATCAATACAATACATATTAAAGCAAGTGAAATAGAAGACCAATCTGATGTTGTTCTACCTCTGTCATTTGTTGAGGTATTTAAGCAATCCGTTCACAAGCCTAAGTTGTAGTTTTGGTAGTATGTAGTTGTTGCTCTTGTTCTTGCTCTTGTTCTTGTTCCTCTTCTTGTTGTGGTGGTTGTGGTTCTGGGCATTGTTGAGCGTCTTTGGGACGTCTTAGTGAAATCACATCAATGCTAGGACTTATCCAACCTGACCTCTTGGGTCTGATGGAACCGCCCCTTTCAGCACAGGCACACACCAAGGAAGCCACGCAGCAGTAGACGTTCCATTCCTGGGTTCCAGCTCAAGCAAAACCAGAGCTGGAACGGCATCCAGTGTATTCCCGAAGACATGGGTTGCACGCCTACATTCATATTGTCAATATATTAAAGTAGCATATCAGCATATCTATAGATAGTTTTTAGATGAGGGCATGATATACCCAGTGATTGCTTGACTTTGCTTGCATTTCTTTCTGCACCATCACTGCACTCCTTTCATAGAGCCTATCAAATGCGCCAGTGGCAACCCCTTCTGCTGGGCCAAGAGTCACAGGCTCCACAATCCCATTTCTCCTGGCCCGGCGCGCGCTAGGAGCACAGAATTAGGTTTTGGTAGCTCAATCGGGCTTGAAACCTGTTTCATCAACTCTGTTGTGTTGAAGCAATCAGTAAAGTTAAAACTTTTCATCAACGAAACAGTCCAAATATTTTCAACTGATTCATACTTTATCCTATGAGTTTCTGAAGCGCAATCAGTTTTAGGTCCTTGTGATTTTGCTGCTGATCAGCACGTAGCGGACCGTGGTCCCCAAGACAGCATCACTCTGTGTTGTGGATGCAGCGATCAAGAGCTTGGATTTCTTTGTCTGCAACAGTTGCTGCTTAGATACTCCAAAATCAATGTATAGCAGTTGCAGTGCTAATTAGTAGTTGTACACAAGCTTACCGACTCTGTATCAAGTTTCGACGTCTGTAGCGTCCGCCCATGCGCCTTGGTTCGTTCACTCCATTGTGCTGCACAGCGCGTGAGCTGTCGCTGGTGACGGGTGCAGCGATTCACCACCTCTGGGGAGGGCCCTGGTGGGAGCAAAATATGGTCCGGAAACATCCAGCAAGGGATACCTGGATCTTCCTGAAAATCATGGTTTTCTTCCACGGTCCCAATTATCCACTTGCACTATGCACCCTGGGAAGATGCAGCTATTTGGGACGCTTCTCTTCAGCTTCGGGTTTCAGTTTTGTGGAACTCCTGAAAGGACCACTGCGCACCTCCAAAATGTGGCCATTGGTAACATGAGACTCCTTCTGCGGCAACTGGTTTCATAGGTGTCACTGATTCTGGGGTGGGAAGCCTTTGGGAATGCATCAAGCTATCAGAACAACTCAGCGGCTTGAAACTTCAACATCACCCAGAATATTTACGACCTTGGAATATATAGGTACTGGTGAATCTAGCATCATGAATCCATGCGACATGCCTTTGTTGAAGGGCTTGCAATCAAAGCATTCTTCAAAATGCTGCCAGCAAATGATAATTATGAAAGAGAACAAGAACACTCCTGTCAATTTGGAGTGACTATCACTTCCACATATCAAGCGTAAGCAAAAAGATAGAATGTTCGTCTTGGAAAAACAAACTATTAATATTCATGAATGATGATTGCCAACACTAAGAACGACTGCTGCACTATCTGCACTCCATTGTAATATATAGTGTTTTCTTTTCTGGTTGCCTTGAAGCAGCCCGGTGGATGCTCAGCCACACTGTGCCCCGCGATACCCGACCCAAGGTCTCCGGTCGGAGGTCGAACTGGTCCAACGCGGCACAGCACTTCTTGCCCATCCCATCAGCACTTAAATTCTGCAGTCATTTCATTGTCATTTCATTAGGGCCACTGGGGTTGTGCAACGCTTATGCATCCGACATCTTGTTGAGCTGACATGTGCTGACTAATCTGACTATATAGTGGCTCCCAAAGATGTCACTTTGGTACCCTGACAACCCCTGTCAAAGATGGCCCAGTTGCCGTTGGCCAATTCGAACGGTTCAAATTGGAAGGTTTTGAGTTTCGAGGATGGTAGAGTACAAGAAGTGCTTGGACGTGAAGTCCACTTTTAAAAAGATCCAAGGATATCCAAGGTAGTTTGGATCCCACCCCAAAAACCCTGGTACAAACCATGGTTTCATTTCCCAACAAACAACAAACCAATCCATTGACTCTGCAAATGCTGGATCAGGTGCTGAGCCACTGCGCCAAGACGAACTCATCAAAAAAAGACAGCAATATGCATGATTTGTCGAAAACTACATTCTATATCATCATAACATAGTAACAATTATACCTATGTTGTAGTGTGCCTGCAGAGTTGTCTCTTGAAACACGTTCTGGGATACTTTGTGGTAAATTAGGAACTCTGGAAATGGTCACATGATTGATTATCAACAATATACTGTACATCAATTGATCATGTATTCAATGTGTCAATATGTGTCAATACAACCGTAGTAGTCTGGCAAACCTACATCGTACATCGCCATGTCAATTCACAAGGCATCCCCAAATCCGGAGAAATGGTCAGCGCAAGTAAATGCAGGGAAGGATATTGTATCTTCTTGCATATTGGTTTGAGTCGCTTCTGCTAAAACATGCCTGCATCATCAATCATCATCACACATTCCATGGGCGAAAGAGCCTGATTTTCCGGGACGTCCTGCCCCCCCTGGCTCAGCAAGGAAAATCGGAGCTGTTTAGGGGGATTAGGTTGAAATTTTGTCCATCTCAAAATCTTGCATAATTTGTATTAGTTTGTTGGATGCTGTATCAGGCACCGATTTTCGGGAGACACACACATACCCAATTTTCTCCCAGACCCATTAGCGCAATAGAAGGAAAGCACTCTTCATCACTCTTCTGTGCTAGTTCTCCTCAATCATACCAGCTGAGCGTGACAGTTCTTTTTTTTGTTGCGGAGCTTGCATCATCATGCTGGAAACAACACTCCTAACTTTGGGGAGTCAGTCATTCCAGCTCGCGGATGGCTGAGTGTTTGGGATATTTTGGGACATCAACTGTCATCCATGGAAAATCTGTGGAAGGATCACGACTGTAACTGATAATCCCTGAAAATGACGACCTTGGAAGGGAGCTCCCCTGAAACAGGACCCAATATCCGACACTAGGGTTGCAAAATGTTGCCAGGAGTGGGATGATTTGATCAAATTCGATGGGATCTTCGTGGGCAAATCGGATTCTTTCCGAGCCTCTGCCAGGGAAAAAAAACACACCGAGCTCCCAGTTTTGGGAGGCGTGAGACTCACATCGCGGCTGGCGCCTTGTTGGAATACATCGGGAAATCAAATGCATGAGGAAATTTCTTAATATCTACTTCTGGACAGGCTTCCAATTATGTCCTTTATTGAACTAGACCGACTAGACCTGACAACTGCCAGTACTATCAGCAACCGGATGCCACCAAACCCTTGAGGTCCAAGCTGGTCACGCACCTCAGCAGAGCGATCCAATTGGCTCATCTATGGTGGAGCATCCAAGGACACCCCAGGTTGCTGGAGATTGAGATGTAACTTCATGTAATGTAACTTATATATGACTTGAAACCCAACTCACCATGAAGCGAATCGAATAGCAGTCCTCATGGAGCAAAGTTCTTGACCAAACTACCCATGTTGCAGCAAAAGAAATGACATGTACACAGTGTGCACAACTCAGGCTCATGATATTAAAGCACAAAGTGAGAGGCAGTGAAATCTATGAAGTCTATACCACATATGTATACATATATATATATAATTATATATGCATATGCATGAATATGTATAGACACGTCGTGCTCACACTGTGTCTCCATCGGAATTTCACTGGGCATATTTCACATGCAAATCACTGGGCCGTCGGCATCCTTGAGAGTGGTGCTGGCAGCACCAAAGCTTCTTGCCCTCCGACCATCCGGCTCTCCAGTTTGCAAAGCCTGCGTGTGATAGGGTGCCTCTTTCCCCACCTGAAACATCTTGGTGCAAAGCTTGGGATTATCCCAGGGCCAGGTAGGGATACAGTAGAAATAGAGAATACTTGAAACCACTGGCCAGCTGTGTACTTCTAGTCAAAACCATGACTTGCGTCAACCTTTGATTGAAAAGACACGCCCAAAGACGACTAGATCTATGGGGATCGCAAGTGATGTCCACTCAAGAATGATTGGCGGTGCCACAGGCTAGCTTTCAATGCCAGCAAAAAGATAAAAACATGTGGTACGACTTGATGTTCTTTGACATCTATGAATGTTACCCCCAACAAAAACAACCTTTTGAATTTGCTTTTTTTGATATTGTTCGGTTGTATTTGGTTCTATTTGGTTCTATTTGGTTCATACTCCTTGAACATACTCAAACATGAGTTGCCGGCCCGACCTGCCGAGCAGTCGTAGGATTGCTGCAACTCCGCCCCATCCTGTTGGGATGGGCAAAGCTCTTGTCGTCAGAATTCAGGACCGACAGTGGCGAAAATCTCTGAACATTATGGAGAGTCACAATATACTGGTAAACCATGGAAAACCAGAACCTCATTGTTTGTCATACTCTTGACACACCAAATAGGCCCACAAGACCATGACCGTCATGTGGGATGGTTAGTCGATGTTAGTCAAGCATTTTTGAAAGCAGCTTGTGATGATTAAGTTGGGAACCACATAGAAACAATCGGCAAGTGAATTTTACTGATAATGGCGGATGGATCAAAGCCTAAAACATGTACGAGTAGAATGAACACCTGCACTTCAGTCATAGAAGTTCACTACTATACCCAAATGCAGAGTGATAGCAACCCCGCTAATTACTCTATGCTTGTAGCTGCCACCCGTTGGAAGCGCCAACAAATAAGCTTTGGAATCCTTGGAATGTTCTTTTTACAATATTCCTGCGTGGAAATGCTTGGTTTCATTCCGTGTGAGATTTCAGGGGGCATGTCAACAATATACAAGTTGACGACAGTATGGAAGCATCATCAGTGTTCCAAGCACCAATTCGGGATTCTGACCAAACTCCTCCAATTTCAGCTTGAAAATGCCATTGCTCTGCATCCCTCATTGACCATATCTTATGTATATATATATATATGTATATACATCCGGCTACTGCATACCCGCATCATGTCATGAATCTCAGCTAAGTGACGCATCCGATGGTGAGGTGCCAGCAACACCAGGCCTTCCTTGGGCGCGGTCAGGAAAGTCACTGTGCAGTGACTTGTACTGGAGCCAACCAGGTGACATATCCATGGCGATTTTGGTATATCTTGGTATGATATGTGATTATATAATTAATATCAATTAATTACATCAATTATATTTAATATCATATCATACTATATATCATATATGGGGGTTTCCTAAAATGGGGGTACCCAAAAATGGATGGTTTATGAGGGAAATTCCTATTAAAATGGATGATTTGGGGGTACCCCTATTTTAGGAAACCTCCATATGATTTCTATTGATTTCCGCCTCAATGATGTTCTTCAATGGGTTGTGAGGTGCCATGCCCAAGACTGGGACACCAAGACCAAGGCACTCCTGGAAGCTGGTCATTGCAGCCTCCTGGATATAGGGAAGTGGCTGAGCCCTGCAAGTTTGATCCTCTGAGAATTACACATGGCAATGATGATTGATGATTTTCCATGATTTCCCCATTTTATTGATGACGTTTCCCATACATATTACTAAATAATCTGATAATGCATGATAATACACTATTGATTGATGCTTTTCCGATGTTCATGCCCATGTTTTCCGGGCATTTCCAAGCTAGCCATGGATTAGAGGGCACCTTTCTGCGGCTTTGGACTGATCCCAACTGGTGGGTCATCTGTCAGGATGATCCACAATTATCCAATCTGCATTGCACTTACAGTTCGTATAAGGCTTAAGGGTGATGTTGTGGTTTGAATTAAAGTGTTGACTGCCTGGGGCAAACAATTTCAAAATATGGCAGAATAGCAATCAAGTTCAAGTCACAACTATTACATCCAAAAGGTTTGATAAAATTCGGAAAAAGTATTGAAATGCGTATGGCATAGACCTTCTAGATAGATTCTATCAATAGATGTTAAATCATGACATGCTTATGAAGGATCAAGACAACCCAAACTTGGGCAAGTGAACAGGTTTTTTGGCCCAAGAGTTTGATCATTCTTGGACGACTGCCATAAGGAGATTCTTCTCTCCATTGTCATTGTTGGTACGCCATGGTACACCTCAACAGGCCGTAAGCTGTAAAATCATTCAAAACCAGGGTTTGTCCTGAAAGTATGCCAGATTTTTTTTTTTTTGGGGGGGGCTCATTTAAATCTAGAAATTAATGATTAAACCTTGGATTCCTAAACATCCCATCTCCCATCTTTGTTGGTTACCCTACTCTCTCCTGGCACTGGTAGCTGCAGCCCACAGATTGATGTGCACAACACCAACCCTGGCGAGTCATGGGCTATGCCGCGGTTCAAGCACCGTGCCTCTCTAAAATGTGTTTAAGCCTGCTGTTAATTAGAACGACAACTCAATGATGAAATCAGTTCAGAGCCATACCTTGAGTCAGAGTATAGCATAATATGCAACAAGGAATAGAGTATAATCATTAATCTGTTTACACAGACTGGAGTTCTTGAACCTTTCCAATTCAAACCAACTGTTCAAGACCAATTACAATGTAAACATTGGATGACAGCTTGATGTTGAGGATCGTCACCGAAACGCTGGGCACAAACCCGGCTTCAAGCCATTGCCTTCTTGTGTTCTGACCAGCCATTCCTCCAATTGGCATACCTCAGCAGCACATTCCCTCGGCGAATTGGCACAGTCCGAGAGCTGGTGAAAACCATGGAAAGAAAACAGCTGGGAAAAGGGATGGCCACGTGGATTTGATAAATCCAGACAGAACACCATCCATTGCACCATACCTTTTGATCCTGCTGATAAGCGCACAAGTCATGCCTGCACAGGGACATGACGCAACACCTCTAGGGTTCTCTGCATTTTAAGGAAGTTGATTGGGCTGCCTTCCGCAAAATACCAAATGACTAGACCATTTGGGGTCCTTTTTCAGAAGGTTCCCCACTCCTGCAACATGCTGCAAAAATTGTGCAAAATCCAAGCACCACTTGACATGATTTGACCTGAGCTCCCTTGCCCCGCATCACAGTCATATGGTGCAACGACCGGCTCCACGTTCACTGGCTCGGATACCGTGGTGTAGTGATGCACGTGGTGCACCACCGTCACCGGCGCCGGCACGTCCACCATGTGCACTTCCTCGCGCACCGGCTGCTCTAGGACGGTCGAGTCAGCTTGGGTGGGGCAGCCCAAGGCATAGGTCTTGCAGCAGAAGGCCTGGCGCTGGACTTGGATCTGGAAAGGATGAGTGAAAGACAGTGAAACTTGGATCTGGATGCGAAATGAAACAAAGAAAACTTGAGAAACATTCTTTGGAGGGGTTGGGAAGGCTCCAAAAATGCCATTCTGACCAAGGCGATTGATCAGCACCGAATTCTGGCTGCAGTCTGAAACTCCACGGGTTTATCAACACGTTCTCTTGGAAGCCGTTTTTACCATTGAAATCATTGAAGAAATCCATTGGACCGTCCCATGTTGCAGCACATCTTTGACATGCTTCAGTTTCCGAGGAGCGCAGAGACAAATAAAGAAAAAAAACACATATTCTAGGAATAGTAGAATCCCAACTGAATTCACCATCCCCAGTACTCCCTGGTAATCAAACATGGTTTGCTGGAAATCCCCAATTTGGTTCTATGAGTTTTCCAAGTCAAACATCCATCATAATTACCCGAAGGTACGAGTGTCTCCCATCATACTCATCATGTTCCTGTCACATACCCATTGTATACCCATGGTCCTGTCATATACCCATTGTATACCCATTAAATCCGATTAAATCCCTATTTATTCTATCATTATTCTATCTATGGGATTCCTTCACCATAGTACTTCCCCCCATCACATTCCATGGCCTTCTTGGGACCGCTCCATAGACCGTGCCAGTCTTCCAAGTCTTTGCGACAATCGTAGCTCTCCATCTCTTGCCTCAGAGGGGGTGGGGTTGCCTTATCCAGCGATGACCGTTGCACATGCATCATGTCAATCATACTTAGAGCGAGAGAGAGGAGAGAGAGGAGAGAGAGGAGAGAGAGAGTAGAGAGAGAGGAGAGAGAGGAGAGAGAGGAGAAAGAGGAGAGAGAGGAGAGGTGATCTACCTACCTTCATATGGGGGGCAACACAGCTAACAGCAAAACACATGATGAAATGCAGGAAGCACGTGAGCTGGATCAACGCTCCAGCTGCTATCCCAGCAGCCCGTGGCAGCCACGATGATGGTGATCGCAACACCATTCCTGACGTTCACACAAATGGTTGATGTTCCATGCACCCTTACACGTGTTTGAAGTCTTGTCTGAATTCTGTAGATGCAAATGAATGGAACGACAACTGCAAACATAAAATATATATCAGACAATCACCATTCATATCATTGATGTTTTCATCAACACATTCAACAACTACACTACACCATGCATCCCAGAACCCGGAGTGGATGGAGTAGATTGATTTTTATCGAGATTGATACAACCAGGACATCCGGTTGATGGGCGCACTTGCCATCAACCGGCATATGGGGTTCTAAAACATGGGAACCCGAATTGAAAGTACAATAAAATGGGGATAAACCCAGAACCTATGATGAACCCATGATATCCCATGATAAACGGATGTAAATCGCAGATCTTGAGACACACTCCACATTTCAACGTGCCGTGGCCTTCTTTGACACCGACCAACTCTCCGGCCAATTCTCGTAGCCGCTTTCGCAGTCAAAGACGTCTGGCACCTGAGGCTGGGGAGATGGTGAAGTTCCGATTGAATGGCATGTCGCATATGCCCCTTAAACATCCTCAAACCAACTATACCATGCATCATCACGCAACACCATGCAACATCATGCAACATCCTGCAACACATCGTTTGCATGTGGCAACATGCATGGGTCTACTTTGAGCTATCCTTGATTGGTCCTTGGCACCTGCTGTGGGCATCCGCGATTTTCATGAAGACCTGCAGTTGGAGGCATGGCAGAAATTGGTGAAGAATAGGAATAAAAATGAATAAAGGACATCCATCTCTGGTCTCAACCCCAGTAAAGCACAAGTGTTGGATAGCAATCATCTCCTATACAATGGTCATGGATCAACGGTCGCGTGTCCGTGATTTTTTTCCCGCCCTGCCCCCCCCCCAAACCGAGTCAACAACAAAAGAGAAGAGCGCTCGTGTTATTTCCTGTTGATGGAGTTGCGGATAGCACACTGTTTACTATCTGAGAACCCAAGACCATCTTGCGGTTTTGCAGTGCAACTCAATTCTTTTTCCTTATGACTGTGTAAGTACTTGGTGAGTTACTCTGGGGAATTCTCCCGCAACAAATTGACGCCCAAAACAATCTTCAAAGGCACGGGCTTACCTTCCAAATTATGGATCAATTTGATGGTCTATTATCATGTCCTATCATTTTTTGCCGCATTAATCCCCAATAGATGGTAAATGTCCCGTTGAAATGGAGTAGATCTCCACTTTTTACCATAAATCACACCAAGTGGGTTATATCAGATTACATATGCCGCTATATCATCCCATAAGCCTTCCACAATGGCCCTTCTATCGTCCGAGCCATTTGGGATATCAAATAATGCCCCATCCCAAGATAGAAAATGGGTACACATCATTTTGCTGTCATGTCCCATCATTTCCCTATTAGAATCATGATTCGGGGAAGTACATCCCATTTTCAGACAACATCCAAGTGCAAGTCTCCAGGGGTCCTTCTCCTGCCACCCAAAACTGCGTCACACAGCTGAGGTCTAAGCAACACCACAACTTCTTGCGATTGGACCAGCCGATCTCCTCAGCAGGGTCCAAAATCAGGATCTAGTTGCCTTCACAATTCAGTGGAAATGTCTGGAAAACCACAAATAACATCCAGGAAAACTGAACTTTTCGATTTTTGCTACGGAAAAAGATGGCAAAGGTCTGAGCATTCAGCTGGTTTTCAGTGACACCCGTATCACTACTGGGGATCCGCACAGAGTTGCCTGTACCAGCTATGCAATCAAAGTCATCACCTCAGCGCCGTTGACGTCTGCCAGTTCTGATGACACGGCACGAAGCTTCTTCCAAGCAGTACGATGGCAAAGAGTCTTCCATTACCATCCATTTCGATCCCAAAGTGCACATGAAAACGGAAGGATGGATATGGATGGATATGCTTCAACTTGCGATGTATGTCCGGAGATTCTTTTCCTTGCTTTGTTGCTTTGGATCGGTCTTTCATCTACTGTTCCATGGGGATTTCTTCTCGACCTACGAGGACTACTACTGCCTGCATGAGATGGAAAGGCAACAGTCACTGAAACTTAGGCGCAGCCGTGCTGGCTGAAGTAGTGAAAATCATTGAAACTCAACATCCTAAAATTCCTAAAGCCCTAAACTCGTCCATACTCTTTGGAGTCCAACCCCACCGGCAGCCTTCACTGGGAGGATCCCTGAAATTGAATGATTTTAGGTGTAAAAGATGCAACTAGCATGTGATGTTACATGCATATCTGTATAGATTATATGATATATGTACACACTTTATGTACATATATGGTATATGTATATATATATATATTAATGTAAATATGTGATACAATTTCAGATACTGTACAGTACATATCATATTTAAGTACAACAAGTATGTATGTAATAGTTTTGAATGGTTTCAGGAATGAACGCCAGCTCCAAACAAGTGCAAAAGCGCGAGTTGAACTCCTTGAAACTTCAGGGATCGTCCCAGCCAAACGCATTAGCTAAACACCTGCGGTGCAGATGGAAAATTACAGGGAGCGCTCAGCACATCATTTCGCTTTGCGCTGCTTGTTTGGTCCTTGCCATGGAGCAATGGGAGCCTATCTGGAGGATTTGGAAGGCCACATCCCACAAGAGAGGCAACAAAAAAGGGCGCCGGATGGTGTCGGGTGTCAGTGTCATACCACGGCAGGTCCATGCTACAGACTATCGATGACTATCGACCATTTCAAACGGGTGGTCTGTTTCCAGGGATGGACGACTGGAAGTGATGATCCAATATACAATTTAATTTACCCTCTGGTAAACTAACATAACTCTATGGGAAATCACCATTTTTTATGGGAAAATCCACTATAAATGGTCATTTTCAATAGCTATGTTAGTTTACCAGAGGGTATATGAGTTCTTTTATTCTTGTTGCCTTCCTGTTTGCTTACCACTGGTGCTCTCCGTGCATAATTGACTCCTGCTGGCTGCTGTAGCTGGAATGTACAGTTCATTCTGAAGTGAAAATTGAATGAATCATTGTCGACCCATCAAGGAACACACAACGCCACAAACATATTATTGCTTGAAACCACCATCAACAAATTGTGGCAAAAAATAAACTTGTAAATGGGTCATGAGGGTCCTTACCCCACAAAATGATTAGCTGCTAAGCTCTCCCCTCCTGGTGTATTATAGTAGAGAGTACTGAACGTCTCCCCAACTCCTGTGGACTTACAGTAGCTGCTTCCCGTTTCAAATGCCAACCCTCGCCTCATGCACCCTCCATAGGAGCTTGGGCTTCTGGATCTGGAGGATCCCATGGGTTGCGCATGTCCAATGGCCCATCCTCCTAGGCAGCGATCACTGCGCTGGATGTGGATCCTGCAAATACTTATGCATATTACTGCCTATACGATCCTATACATAAATCTGTGAACATAAATGTGTGGACATAAATGTGTGTACATACGCTAATTGCATGATTGTTTTTTTTTTTGTGATGATACACTTGTTAGACTGCTGCTAACTGCTCCACAGTCCAAATTTGTCCCAAGATTCGGTCATGACGATCATGCCAGTCAGCTCACCTCGGAATGTCGTTTTGGCCAGTTACGCGTCGGAGGTCCCCGAATGGCTTTTTGACTTGGGTTAGGAACTGGACTTGCCACTGTAGCTCTGCAACTGCATGTTTCAACCCTGAAACTGGGATGAGTATGAAGTGCTTTTTTTGGTGGGTGGGTGCGGGGGTACATCATACATCAACATACATCAACCTAGAAGATGCAGCTCCATCCAAAGGGTCTTCTACATCCAACCGTTTTCAGCCATCAACCCCTTGGAACTGAAAGATCCCAAGGCCACCGAGGCACGAGCTTCTGCGTAGATCTCTTTCACTTCTTCCCAGTCTGGGCCACCTACTTCGGTGCTATCCGGGTGCTCAAATTGGTTGTACAACGCCAAGCTCAAGCGCTTCCTCAGCTGCGCCAATCGTTGATTTTGGGTCTCTAAAAAGGGGCACCATGGGGCAACCCCTAAAACTATTAGATGATGATAATTATAGATAATAAATAAGAATAACTAAGAACAATTGGAAATATATATATAATAATCATTAAGAATCATCAATGATCATTAATAATCATTAATAATCATTAATAATCATTAATAATCATTAATAATCATTAATAATCATTAATAATCATTAATAATCATTAATAATCGCAATAATAATCAGAATAAGAAGAATAACGAATAATAAAGACATACAGTATACAAAGAAAATGTCTTTTTGGCGGTCCCCATTCTGAGAAACCCTTGTTTGATCTTATTTGAAAACTTATTTGGATAAAAGCAACGTAATTTCATGCGATTTCCAATCCTGTCATCAGTACTTTGCACATAATCCTGTGAATTCTGGTGCCTGCGTCCTGGGGATGATTTCGGCTGTGTAGCGCTGGGGCAGCCAAACAACACGTACTAGCATGGTATGTTTCAAGGGATGTTCCCCAAAAAGGTTGGGCATCTGAAGGATCGATATTGGCTCACGCTTCCATTTCATCTCACAGTCAGTGTTGTCCTCAAATCGGAAGAAGGGCACACAAATCCATAGAAAGGGAGGTAAAAACATGTAAAAATCAACACGTTCAATAACGATGCTGTTGAAATCCCTGAAGATCCTGAAGAGACTTCGACCTCTTTGAAGGGTGTTTCCAGTCCTTCATCTGAGCTGCACCCTAGGATACAAGTCCAAGAGCTTGTTGTGCCTGAGCGTGGGGCTGTCTGTTGGCCGGGCAGATGAAACCCAGGAAACCAAGATGGGCAACAGGAGAATACAACATCTGCACCAATTCACATCCCTGAGATTGGCTTGAAAGGTAAAAATTGACCAATGATTTCCGTGAACCACACTCATTTGGACGCATTTGGAGAGGCTCCACAGTTCCACACTCAAGAAATGTCCGACACCAGAAATTGGCTTTCCATTGCAAAGCCTATGCTATCCTTCATGGTGAGAAACCAGCCATACTGCCAAGTCGCACCGCAGACCGCAGGCCATCAGTATCTCTGGAGCGCTGCTGGATGAAGCTTTCGACTTGTTTGGCCTGTGCTGAAACCCAAATGCTGGGCACCATGGCAGCATACAAGTACGTTCCCTGCATCATTGCATCTATTGGCATAAGAGCCATCAGGAGCAATACAGAATGATAAAGAATGAAAATAAATCCAGGTTGACTACCGTAGCTCGAACTTCTGGCAAAGATATTGATTTGAACCCGCGTGCTGCAGAAATCACTTGGATCCTTTCATGCTGATGGACTTGAAGCTGCACAAAGCTGGCGAGAAGAAAAAAAACCAGCTGTACTTTTCGGTGCTGCTTGACCCCATGGCCAATAGATTGGGTCAGCGAACCCTAAATGAACGGAAAAGGTCAGAGCCATAGCCATACATAGGCTATACAATTTTTGAAGTGGGTTTTGCTGCAAAATCTTTGGGTCTTGAACCCCTGCAGAATGTCGAATGCGACTCGTCCACACAAAATGGGATCTTTCAGGATCTTTCAAGCAGAACCAATCTCCAGGAAAATGGCACACAACCGACTGGAAGCCAGTCATCACCGGCCGGTTCGCCCGCTGCTTGTGCCTTCTGTGCCAACAGTTTCCTCTGGTTTTTCCTTTGCGACTTCTCCTAGCAGTGACTGGGAAACCTCCCAATGCTGCTCAAAAGGAAGGGAGTCGAATGGCACTGTCAGTTGTAGAGGTTGGATATCAAAAAGTGGAAACTTTTTGAACTGTCCTTATTTTACATCACATGATATCGCATGGCTAATCTACCTGGTGATTCTCAGGAAATTTCAGGTCCCCTTCCGTTTGCTAAGGAGGCACCCCCCCCAGCTCCAAAAAGCACAACACAATGACATGGATGATCGCAAACCGCCAAACGCTGGAGCCACCTCCTCCAGCTTCTCAGCGGCACGTCGTTGTTCCGCCTTTGCGGCTGCCTCCATGTGCAGGAAGAAAGATGTGAAGAGACTTTATCCACCAAAATTCATAGACATGTCGTCTAAAATGATTATGTGGAATCTCATTGCAGACAACGGCTTCAAAGCAGTAGGGAGTTCACGGGACGTGGATCATTGGCAGGCCTGAAACCGTATGGTTTTCAAAGATAGCTCCTTCGCATCCAACATTGAGCTGAAAACCCCCCTACCGCTGGGTGAAATGTCTCAAGCCACCCCGGGCAATTGAGGTGGCCCCTCCAGTAAGCATCTACCCAGTTTCCCAGGGTATGTCATATGATGTCATATGGAAGAAACACTGCAAGAATGAGGGACATTCACACATGCACCAAACATCATTGAACATCATTAAACGATGTTTGTCTCATGGGTCAACCACCATTTTTCCACCATTCTATTTTTCCAAAGGTTCACCTCTTGGGCTTCTTTTCTGGCTTCATCCTCCTTCAGCTGTTCCAGCAACGCCTGGAGGGGTGTCTTGTGTTTTTTTGGTGCCAAACAAACCATGGCTCTATTAAATCATGTTAATAGATATATGGGTTATGGTTTAATATGAGTTGATATACTTACCATTACTTACCCACCAAAACTGGTTGCTGGCTTCAACCGAAAATCTGGAAACATAGCAGAATGTCATTGAGGATCTTGATCCCTTTCTATTTGAAACTGGCAGGATAGAAATGGACCACCCAACATCCACCAACATCCACCAAACTGAAAAGCTATAGTGGTTCCACCAAACTTTCTGTATCTGAACCGTCTTGGCTAAATGTGATGCGGGTTCCAGGAGGATTGCCCAAATGCTGAAGTGGCTTCTATAATGCCCTCCAGTTCTACGCACACTTCATATCACGATGGCAGACGCTGTCTATTCTGACCACACCCACCACAATTATTTGATGATTGTACGCTGCCATTCTCGGGGTTCCAACATGTTCCACCTTGAATCAACTCGGATCTTGATTTTTGTGGGCATAGCCGCAACATTTTACAACAGCTCACAGGGCAAGCCAACGACTGACCTTCGCAGTATACAGCACAAATGATTCCCTCCCAAACAAGATCTCTCGTATCTCTGCGACGCTGGAGGCTCCCCACCTCCTTGGTAATCTTGGCCTTGGCATCTCGGAAGGGAAGCTGTCACCAGGCGCGCAACAAACCAGGATGGTAGAGGCTTACATACCATGCAACATACCAACATGCTCTGAGAAATGCATGAGGAATACAGCAAAATAGCATGGCAAGCGTACCTACTCTGTGATGAGGGTGACTTGGATTCATATTGCTTCAAGTGCGTGCTATCAAGTCCACAGAATGCCATCATCTTCTGGTAGAACGTTCATGTTCGGCCAATATTCAGACCGCTATGAACCTGTCTGCATATGGGCTCGACCAGTAAATGTGCGAGTCACCAAAACTGACCATCGACTTCGCGCTGGACTCTTTGGTTTTGGGACCCGGCATTTCCTGGCCGAGCAGTTGCAACCAAGTATCGTTGCGTTCCTTCAGTGCATCCAGTCTTTCACAGGTGTGTTGATACCGGTGGCTATCACACAGCACCCGGCCGCAGTCGCGGCACCAAAAGGTGTCCTTGGAAGGCAGGCGCACGCGAAAAACTATA
Organism: Symbiodinium sp. clade C Y103; assembly: GCA_003297045.1. Lineage (NCBI taxonomy): Eukaryota > Dinophyceae > Suessiales > Symbiodiniaceae > Cladocopium > Cladocopium sp. clade C. The sequence goes on from BGPT01001296.1 coordinate 276,885, forward strand.
TCCAAATGGCAGTTGTTCTCATATGCAACCATATTCAACCATTATATTCATTGTATATATATATACACTACAGTAGCAGAATATAATATATTAATATTATATTTAATATATCAATGCATACTATACTCGATTGAGAGGGCCATTCTTGGACTCTTGTTCCGTTTCATCGGGAGCAAACATTGCCCACACCTGTCTTTACTTAGAGGCTTACTTATGAGCTGCACATCACCGCTACCTGAAGTGACAGGCGCCATCAGCTTCTTGGATCAGGGGAGCACGCTGCATATGACTCCGGGTTGATTCCATGATCCTTCCTGTTCCCTCCTATATACATTAGCGGAAATCAACGTACATATAGTGGATATAGTGCACATATGTGTACATATTAAGTCTGCGAGATTCTGACAAGCAATGACAAGCGCATGTTTGGTCATGTGCAACATTGAATTCTTCATCCGGTCACCATCCTGCAATATCCTACGCCATTGACAAATCACCAGAAATCACCACACCACCGCACCATGATAGTTACTTCGTGCCCTGCCAAGTTTCCATCATGCTCTTCACGATGACCTAACGGGTTCTGGGATCATCTCTCAGATTTTTTCCCGCGGCGAGCCATGTAACTAGTCACTTTGGATTCCAACTGGCTAGGGAAGTGCTGGGGTACATAACATAGAGAAACTGAGTACATGGTCGTTCCTTGTTTCACAAACTTGGGATATCCCAAAACATCCCAAAACCACTGTGTTGTCCCGGCCCCATCTCCCCGTTAAAAATGAACCTATGATTAATAATAACTATGTGTTGATGTATTTTGGACCATTTCGGGGTATCCTCCATTTTTGGACGCCACAACATGGGCCAAGGAGATCATCTTCAGGATAGATGGAGGGGCAGTTGCTCCAAGCTGCTGCCATGGTTTCCTTGTACTTCTTGGCTAATCCACAGCTCCCAGCGCACTGTGCGCATTTGGTCTTTAGGAATGCCTGCATGGCACAGTGAGTAGGAAAAGGTTGTTGGACTTGTTCAACCTGCTATATACAGCCATGATTAGCAACCATAGCACAGGCGAAATCTGAAGAAAATTCGACAAACGCTCAGGAATCCATTCCAGCAATTTGATACTGTGTGGGTACTTTCGTGATTAGAAATCACCGAAATCAAGCACAAGAACTGAACTTTGTTAGACTTTTCACAGCCACCGCATCTTGGTTTCTCACTGTGTCCAACAAAGAGCCCCCAAAAAACAACAAGTCCCACCCTGCAGCTGCCGCATTTTCCTATCAAGCTGGAGCTGAAGTTTACTCGATTGGGACGAGCTCTGACTTTGTCGGCCAGCAACGTTGGACATAGTTGGACTTGACGCAGCTGTTCCGAAGCTCTCGAGGACTCGTCCATCTTCTCCCGCAGCGGAGTGATGAATGTAGCGAGCTGGTGGCTCACTTGGAGGATGATCCAACTGCGCTCACTCGTCCGTGTAGTCCTCATCCTTGAACTCCACATCCAAACTATCCACGGCCGCTGTCATCAGGTCGCAGATCGGCTTGACGGCCCCCTGGACAACAAACTGAGACACTGTGATGGGGCCATGTTTAGGTTTGGAATCATTTGGAGAACCTCCTGCCTCCCCCAGCTTACTTTCCAACAATAAATTGCAATTACCTCATTCATCATCCACCACAATGTGAAAATCCTGCATGCACATGATTGCGCACACTATGGTCCGACCATTCAGATACAGCAACTCTTCAAGTTTCCCTGCACAAGTATGTGCTTCCAACAGATTCTCCTGGCAACCTTACCTGATCCCGATATGATCTTGCACAAACTTGGTTTAACAGTTTAACAAACCCAATCAACAAACACTGTGTGCGTTTCCATCTGTACAAACACAATTGCGTGCAATAAATTGTATCCCTCTCTCTCTTTCTCAGTCTCTCCTCATTCACTGTATGCGTCCATATATTCTTTCAATCAAAAGAACGTCACAATATCCCAAAGATCGACATATGCGAACCAAGGAAGGGTCCCACACCTTCCACCATCCAGCCTCCGCATCCCAAAGGGCCTTCCCCACCGCCATCTCCGCCCCTTTGGCATCCGCCGCGCCCTTCGCCAGTTCCCGGCAGCGCTGCAGCGCCGTGGCGTCGCGGGTGACGCCTGCGAAGCGCCCCGCCAGGCGCACCACTGCGGCGTTGCGGTAGATCACCGCCAGGTAGGGCGCACCACCCATGGCGCACGGAGCTGGGGATAAACTTTGGGCAGTTGAGTTGGAAAAAATATGCGAGGTATCCGTTTTTTCATCCCGAATTGATCTAAGTTGGATCTATATATTGTATACTTGGAGTGTGGACCTGATATACAGTTTCATTGGCTCAACTTGGTCAACATTACATCAAATGCATCAGAATCATAGTATAATATCATAGTATTCTATGACGTTCTACTTGGGCATCGCAAAAAATGACGCTCAATTTCCCAGTGCTTCAATGAATCCCCAGAAGTGGCCTTCTTGTCTTTCAAGATGAGCCCCTCCAGTTCCTGCAGCAACAAGCTGTGGACCTTGAGGGAATGCTTTCTGGGATCCAAATATGGCAGGCCTCTGAGCTGAAGATGCTCTGGGTATCACCTCAGTGCCATGGGACAAGGCCGTGATTTAAAAAGCTCTTGCTGGACATCAGATCCGGGATCCTTTCCAAGATTGATCATTTCGACGGATTTTTCGGACCTTGTGTTCCAATGTTTGAGGAAAAACAAGCTTTGTTCGATGATGCACATGGCAGAAAAAGAAACTACTATGCTTGGTTTAGTATTCTTTAACAAGTGCAAAAGTGGAGCATCTCATACCTGACCTCTCTAGTTATTGTAATAGTCTTACCATCTCTTACCCATCCCAAACATTTTTTTGGTGTGTCAATCAGAGCTAATTTAGTACACATTGTATTGGCCTATCCCAACATATCAATATATCAAATGTAGTGGGGCACCAAAACTGAGGCCCAAACTTCCAGCATCTCGAAGGAGAGCCATTGCGTCAATCCAATGCAGCTGTGGGCTGCTAGCCCGGAGCCAAAAGGTACGCAGGAAACGGAGAGGGATGATCAGGGGGGATACATCGGGATACCCTGATGTAATGCAAAAATCGATGCCATGTTTATGCCATGTTTATGATAAGCCATATTTTGGGAATCACAAAGTCTTTGGGTATCTTTGGGTCATGTCATCGCATTATCTTTGGGCCCAAACGAGCAAAACCCAAGTTCCTGGCCGATCGCTTCCTCACAACCGATGCCTTTGTTGCTACAGCACCACTTCTTCTTTCCTTGGGCTGTCCACTATCCACTGCTGGGCTTCGTTGCGAGATCAACCAAAAATGGTGAAAGTTGATGCTGGAACCCTGCTTGACAATCTTGTTATCATATGTAATCTGGATAGGCTTCCCTTCAGAAGAAAACGCACAAGTTTGCGGGAACATCATGATTTTTCAGTTTGACAAGTTGTGTCCGAAGTTCAGGCCCCAAATGTGCAATCTCACTGTCATGATTCATCCAATCCAAACCTTCGCCCCTCTGCAGTTTGAGCGCCTTGCCATGTGCCCAACCTCCGGAGGGATGTGGGGGCCAATATGCTCCGTGTCAACTAGTCAGTCATTTTCATACCTGTTCGCTTGATTCCTATTGTTCCCAGGCGCCATGTCCATTCACCTATAGCTCACGAAGTGTCACTTGTAAATCTATAAAGTGTACTGTATTAAAGTGCAAACACCTAAAAACAAGCCCTGGCAGGAGACAATCGTGTCCCGCTATCTACTTGCAAGCCATCACCGCTATCTGCTTGGTCGCACCCGCCTTTCTTCCAATTCTTGATGCCGGCCGCACAGTCGTACCTGATGATCAACGACAATGGCATGCAACCTGCCTCCCTCTCGCCATCGTCGGACCAAAGTCTGCTTCAGCCAGGCCAAAATACAAAAAAACAGCAGTAGCTACTAATTATAACAGTTTTCAATGAAGAATGATAATATGGCAACATGAGCACACAAAACGATTCAAGCAAAGCAACACATTGCCCACTTGTGCAGGCTGTCGGAAAAAACAAGTTAGTGAAGGACAGGCCCACAGGCTGACCAGTGCCGAAAGATATTCTTGGAAATAGCAGCAACAATAATTCAGCTAGCTCATTTCAGCTCAAATTAGACAGCTATCCAATGGCTATGGATGGCTATGGCTTAAAATGAGAAAACCACATGTGCCCACCAACTCCCCGGCGCACTTGCCGGGATGGACGGGCACAGAGATCCACATCTCAGCTGCATTCAACTTTGGGCCATGGATATCAACAGTCAAATGCGATCAACTTATCAAAATGTGCCATACGGCCCGAAAAAATGTTTACCAACAATTAGCTTGTAGAGCTCCGTATCCCATATGCCTGACGCGTTCTTGTGATATAGACCTCTTACCGACCAAGAATCCCAGATTCCCCGTCAGGTTTTGCAATGGAGCAAACATTTCTTCAGCAAAGTGTCAGGAGAAGATCGAAGCATGTGCTGATTGTGCTAGCTTCATCCCCGCCGGCCCTATTCGGATCATCCCAACAGGGATGGAATCTAACCCAACTGCTGCATCTCCAGCCATCATCACCCCGTGACGCTGGAGTTTCAGCCAAGGCTCGTAGTGCTTCTTGGATGGCGCAGCCTCACCAGGTCGGGACGGTCTATGGTGAGGGGGAAAACCAACGGCAGAAAGGGGGTGTACTTACCCAATCAAAAGATGTAAAAGCTAGCCGTCCAAAACATCATGAAAAAATCCATGCAATCTTTCTGTCACTGTAAGGAAGATTAATTAAGAAGAAAAATCAAAACGGCTCATTCCCCACAGTGTGTTTCACCACTGAGCTGGTTCATTCGTCAGCACTGAGAATCCAAGCCGTTGTCGTGCACCTTGAAGCGGAATAGTGTGGTGCTTAGTTGAGTAATCATGATGGCGTCGTAACTAAAGGTAAATACTTAAACAGATGTTCACTGCAGCCGTGAAAACCACAAACACACTGACACTGTGCCAAAAAAGAATGGACATATAAGATATTTAAAGATCATAATCATATGAATCATTTTAATGATATCTGAGGATTTGCACCAAATACACTTGTCATATTGTCATATCTTGTCATTTTCGGCATTATACCAGTAACATCCAGTCACTAAGAAGAGTGACTGTGTAGAATGGGCAACATCGGCGGATAACACCATAATGCTCAGCTTGACAAGGGCTGGAGCCCCCATCTGAGTCGTTGCAGGTTGGCGGCTGATGGTTTCAGCCCATCCATTTCTGATGCTGTTGTCCAAATTTGGCTTTCCGCTGCAGCCCTGTGAATAATGGAAACCATCTTAGAGGGCTTGGGGGTTGAATTCACTCAAAAATATCCTGTATGATATCCTGATTTTGAGGATGTTTCCAATGTCCAGTCTTTTATCAGGGGCCTTGTGTCTCAGGGATCTGTAAGGAAAAAGACTCTTCAGCGTTTCGGGATTCCTTTCAGGCTGCTCCTCCGAGAGCAAACCTCTTGCTATTTTCGAGTGCTACAAGTAGCTGTTCACTCATCCAGCCACATAAATTCAAAACAGGTGCAACAACACGTTAAGAAATTAGAAATCTTGAATTGTTGAAACAGAAGCATACCAGAACCGGCAAAATCCGTTTAACGCATGGTCCAACATGACCGACCGTGAAGCATCCCAGTCATCTGAGCTTCAGCACCCAGTGTCGTGATGCTCACAGCACCACTCTTTATGAGCATGGGACCTATGGAGCCCGACAAAAGAAACACTAGTTGGCTCAAGGACACGGGTAGGGGTTCGGGAGGTAAGGATGGCACGGGTGGAAAACATTAATGGATTCTATTGGCTTTGCCTCAGGTCAGAGTTGCGGTGCCTAACGCAATGTCATCAGCTTTCTGGAATATTGCTCCATTCTGTGTGAGTATTGCCTGAAGGCTGATACGGATAAGAACTGCTTCACGCAAATACCGGGTCTGTCCAGATCTTGGTCTTGATGCTGGACTTGGGCTTTCGAGAAGAGTACAAGAAAATGATGCGAGAGTTCAAGCCCCGTCGAGAGATCCACTGATGCACTGAATATTGTGATTACAGCTCACAGGGTCTGGAATGGTCCATATGTCTATCTTTATGATATGTAGCACACACATATGTACACAATATAATATATAACGCGCGCACACACACATGTATATATGTATATTATAGATAATCGTATCAGAATGATGTGTCTGGGTGATGGATGGCAACCCTACCGAATCGAACGAACAGAAGACAAAACAATGTAAACAAGGCATTCTGATATTTTTGCCCAAACAACGCAAGCATTTCAGGGTAATTTATGGGTAATAGTTCACATGAACAGGGAGTATCCAACAGGATCATGTGGTAGACCTATCATGGTTGATGATCAAATTTTCCCTCAACTTTGGATAACTTTGGAACCTTTTCTTGGGGCCTTCGCCAAAAGCTCGGATCTACAGCAAGCAGCACGCCCATGAGAAGATCTGTGCTTTGCAGGGTCGGGCCATGTTGAAACCAAATCTCGCTGTTCTTCAACCAAATTCCCATAAATTCCCATGAAACCCGGCGCCAACCCTGCAATTCAAGAGCTGAAGGGTTTGGAGTTGTTTGGCTTCAGCCATCGGACACACCAATCCCCACAGCCATCTGGTGCTCGAGGCTTAGCAAGTACCACCAGGAAACCGAACGATGGCACCGCAACGTTGGTGCTGTGCCAGCATGCGCCGACTCGTGCGGCACCCCTGCCTTTCTGTTGGCAGGTTGGATGCTGAACGTCTCAGTGCCAGCAGCTGTTCAAACCCATGTCACTATGCGTATTTAAATTTGGATGAATTGAAGGGTGAATATGGCTGGATAGCATCATCATAGTGTTCAATGTTCCAGATCTGTTTTCTGTTGGCTCTGAGAAGCCTGCGGGAGGAAACCCTGCAAGCTGGTATGCCAGGTGCTTTCTGCATCTGTTCCGCCGTCAGAGGGAAGCCTGCCCTTGCAAGATCGTGTTCGAAGGTGGCCCTTCTACCTGCCAGGATCCCAACATGTTGCAGCTGACGTTGTGACGCTTGTGGTCGGCAGCCCCACTAAGGTACCTTCCTTTTGTGCGTCATGGGATGCATTGTTCCCATCCTTTGGACCTACATCATATGGTCAACAGTCCAAAAGGATCCAAAAGGCATCAACCTTGAGCGCTGCCTTGTACATGCCACCAATGACGGTGCGCCCGCACATCAAATCCTCATGTCATGGCTGCCGTGCAAGTTGAAACGTGCACTGTCCCTAAAGGTGATGAATCCGTACAGGATGGGCCAAGCACTTCCTCCAAACTTCTAAAAAGTAAAACGCATGTCATCCAAAAAACAAATCCAACAAAAGTGCGAGGATCCAAGGGATTGTAGCCCAAGATCTGGCTGGCAGCTAGTGCTCCAGACATCACTGCAGGCAACCAGCCCCCAGTGGTCACGTCTTGACCGCTGAGGTAGAGATCCTGGATCTTGGTCACGACCCGAGGTATGGGGCTGGTTATCCTGGCAGCTGGAAGTGAAATGAACTGAACATGGCATGGGTTGGGCTGGGGGCACTTGGGAGATCTGGGGAGAATGTTTGAACCCATCAACTGAATGAGTGATGTGTCAAACAACAGGCGCAACTCGGGCGGGACCTTGGTTTTCATGTGGTTCTTGGAATGTTTTTGTTGTCCTTCCCTCATCTTGCACCAACATTGGCGAACCACAACTGTGCTTGGGGTAAGAATCATGCTCCACCACATGAACAAGTTCCAAATCTGATGTCCCAATTCTTCTCAGTACATGGTTCCTATTCCTATGCAATGGATGGAATCTTCTGATCTTCTGTCTTGATATCCACCAGGAATCTACAGTAGTTCCACTAATCACGAAAAAACTGGGACAGCAATAAGAGGAGCATCTGGACAGGCGCACCATAGAGAAAACGGGAGCCGGCCATGGCCAAGAGACACAGGAAGTTGTATCCGATTACAAATTAGGGTTAGAATGTGGAATTCAGCTAGCAACCAAAGCCACAAACTGTATACTATAGCCCATGCATACCCATGTTTTGCCATTCTGTGTTCGAAACCATATCCAAACATATCCAAACAAAAACCAAACAGTATGCTTTCTTGTTGGGTTTACCACATCACATTTGCTGGGGTTCAACGCCCCTTGCAGCACCTTTCTGGCGTATGCGGCAGCCCGTAGATGGCCGTGCGCTTGAGATAGAAATCCACGGAGAGGGGTGTGGAGACATCGATGCTCAAGATGTGATCCTCCAGTTTCGGATACCTCAAGTCGTTGCAGATAAGTTTAAGGGACAAATTACAGGGCAACCACGGGTTTTTACCCTCCAAAATCCTCCAAACAGGGGGGGGGTTCTTGCAGATGTTCCCTTCAACCAATTCTGGGATCAACAGTGGATCCGAAGAATTACACTGCGAACATCTGCGAACTATGATGTTGGCAGTCCTTGGTGCAGCATTTGCCATGCGTATTGATAACTACCAATAACATATTACAGTATATTACAGTATAATATTGTAAGCATTTGTAAGCCATATTTCGATGTCAATATGTTGCATATCGTTGTTGGAGGACCTTGAGCTGGTATACTGTAATTTGCGTGATTTTTTTTCCGAGAGAAACACTGTGACGGCAAGCACAATAAAACATCACTTTGGCCCTCTGTCATCATCACCTTTCATCCGATCCCAATTCACTGGGACTTTTCCCTATCACCTGATTTGTATAGGAAAAAACATTTCTCGAAGATCGGGAGTGACTCGACATTAGATGTTAGGCTATATTTCAAATGTGGTTATGGGTCAAAAGCCTGGCATCCTTCTGTATCAAAACAGCTGGTATGGCTTGATATTCATCGCCCCCAAAAATTATGTGGAAAATTAACTAGGTTTTGATCCATATCCAACATTTTCCTGTACAATGTTTCCTACTTTTTGGCCCTTTACGTGAAACTGGCCCAAACAGTGGCCACTTGACTTCCCCGCCCCACGCCCAGGTTACACTGCCAGCAGGATCTGACGGAAGCGCTCCTGGGCCAAGAAGGGAGACACAGGATGACACAGTTCAACCGTACAGGTACAACAGGTACATCTAGGATTATATCATTAGGTATGTTATGGTATGTTGCACAATGTTACACATCTGTGCATACATTCCGATACACGCCTATGAAATTATGCATGTGTACTGTATATAATATAGAGGTTAGATCAGTATACAGATACATACATATCATATGTTGCAGCACCTTCTAATTTGGTCGAGTCTAGTCTGATCTTGTGGCAGCCCATGTCCATCCGCCAAAATCAAGCAGCAAGCGTAGTCGTCTAATCAGTCTAATCTTATCCTTTGTGACATCTTGTGACAAATTCCATCAATCACGACCAATCCACTCAGCTTGAAGAACTACATACCATGCCAAGCTGAAAAAATACGGCCTTCCACTTAGGTATAGGTGCATCCATTTTCGGCTCTGACTCCCCCGATCAACTCCTCCAGCTGCTTCTTGTTATCCTTGTATTCTGACGTGCGCCGATGACTCTCCACATCGCTCAACGCCAAGAAGGGCTCTGCCTCTGCGTCAGTGAGCATCTCCAATGCAATGGTGTCTGGGTGCTGCTCCATGCACTCGGGATCCTGTCTGCTGGGCAGCTGGAGCTGAACACCATTGGTATCCTCTGGGCAAGTATATGGTAAGTGGGGAAGCCTCGTAACTGACAACAAATACACCAGTACTCAAAAAGATTCACAAAGGTGGTGGCACCTCAATTCATGAATCACGCTTGGAAAGTCTGGGAGTTGATCGACCCCAGTAGAGCCATGCTCCTGTCCTTGAGGGATCCAGCACCGATGAAGCAAAAGAAGTTGCCTTCGGTGCTATTGAGCCGTGCCGCATTGGCACGGCTCTCTGCAGTGATATCATCCAGCGAATAGCCCGCACTGGGAGGCTTGGGGAAGAACCACACCTGCGCGGATGTTTCAGTTCGGCGGGCATGACAATGTAGGCAGTCAAAATGAACTTTCCATACTAGACAGGCATCGAGAGCCCCCCCCACAGGGCGATACGGAGATTGAAAATATCTACGAAATCATCCAAAGTCAGCGACGTCATGCCATTTTTCTCTATTCTTCCCCCCTTCAAGCCATAGAGTCCCTTCCCCCAAACCAGATATGTGTCCATTTTCAACAGATGTTTTCAGTTAACCCACACAAACCCACACAAACCCAAAGCTACACCGGCTACATCCCTTGGGCGTACGTTGTGGTCAGAGAGGCCCAAGTCCTTGGCGTCGCCCTTCACGGTGACCTGGCCAGCTATGGCTCGAGGGTATGGATCGGGGGATCGCCTGTGGGTCCGGGGTATGGATCGGGACCTTACATTTTGAGCTGCAGCCATATGTGCATATATAAGTACATCTCTATTGTTATTGTGATTGAAGAAAAGTACCCTTCGATTGTTGACAATGGATTTTTGTTTGAACATTGTGGAGAAAGACATGTGGATGTTCCACTTTCCGAGCAAATCGGACCCGGATTTAACGCTGAGACAATTGGAGCAGCAACAAGTTGACTGACTGCCTGTGAAAAGTGAATGGTGGATGTCAGGTACAAGTTATAAGTTATAAGAGTAAGAACATGACAAACACGGCCCTTGTGCACAATATTTTTGTGTTTGCCACACTCTACTCTACTCGTCTTAATTACAAGCATGAAGATGATTGACATTTGCAGGTCAAAAGAGGTCTGAAATGTTGGTCTCACCATGTCCGCACCAACATCTTTCCACATCGACACCAAAAATCAAGGGGCAAAGGCGGAGAGGCAGGAGGTCCCTTGTCCCAAGGAATGCATGAAGTCGCGCTCTTCACTCAAGTACCTGGCAAATCACATGAGGTGCTGACTTTGGAAATGGTGGGCCTGAAGGAAGAACCAGGGCATTGAGGGCCAAGAGATGTGGAAAAAATATGAAAAAGTCATGTTCACCCAAATGCCACCCCTTCGGTGAGATATGGAGAAATCATACGGATTTCATTTGCAGTACGCATCATTCCGACCAAACAGGCAATTTGGGAATACCGACGCATGGGAGCGAGCAATGCTTCAAATTTCCAACGTTCCATGACGGATGACGTGTCAAGGCTTTCCAGAGGAAGTGTCAACCCAGCACGACACATTTGATGGACCAGCCGAACTCAAAATTCATAGGCCAAGATGTGACAAGGGACAGCAACAAAGGTGAACCCACCGATCCAACTCAAAACGAAAAAGCATTTATCAAACAAAATGAATCAATCACAGAAACCACAGGCAATGCTCAATTTCAGCCAAACAAACACCATTGGTATCACATCAAACTTGATTAACCCACATCTGATTCTACCATGTTCTAATATTACATATTAAACATTATTAAACCATCCATTTTCTGTGGGGAAATAGTGGGACCCAGTAGGTCACTGCTCGACGTCCTCAGGACTCAGCAGGCGGTGAATGGTCGCATCCAATCCAGCAGCGGAGACCACCCCCTTGCCTCATCACGGCGGAACTGCTGAGACTTAGCACAGTCACTTTGCGAGCCCCGCGGTTGAATAAAAGCAATGACACTAAAGAAGATGTTCAAATATCTGTGCTATAGTTAAGGTGATGCGATGAAATTAGATGAAGATATCATAGTGGAACAATGAAAGTAAACCTGGCCAGTTCTAAAGGAACATCAGTGAACACCATATTCCAAAAACCTTATTGTTGGATGCCACTTCAATTTTCACGAGAAGACCTACCACAAACGATTCAAACCTGCGCCTCCGGTCTTCCACATGGATCCAACAAACCCAGCAATCAAATGACTCAAGGTAGGACAAGTCGTTGAGGTCAATGGGCACAAAGCAACAGCCAAGTGACGCTGGAAATGGAATGCATTCTAACATGTTCCAATTGAATTTGGGGACTCCAAATGTTGGGCGCGACCATGCATGGCAATTAGAAGCTGTGTCTAGTGCCTATTGGATAGCCCCTTACTGCCAGTTGCACACCAGAGTCAATGTAAAGAGCAATGACGCCATGTAAAGCAATATTAAGCCATGTTACGCAATATTAAGCTATATAGTTATATTAAGCACCAAATCCCCCTGCTTGGCATGGATTAATCTCAATTGTTCAGCACTGCGCAAGGACCACTAAGTTGCGACAGCTCAGCACTGCATCCTTCTTCTTCATGCGAACGCCAGTGGCGCGTCCCTGGGTCACCTGAACAGTCCCTGGGTCGACCAAGGCATTCCCTGGGTCAAAAATAGATCAAGAGTGGCACATGGGTAAAAGATTGTGTATGTATAAGTATGTAAAGCATGCGGCATGTCAAAACTTACATATCCCATATGGTGTGTATATATAGATATATGTATATACATCTGTACAAGTATCTTCCAAGTATCCACTGGAGTGTGGCACATGGGAACGAGTACTCATCACATTCCTCCAAAACCATCCCAAAAGTGTCATTTTGATATGAACAATAGATAGTATATACCGTATACCCGATTGGCATGTTCAAATCATGTTCCATAATATACATACATGTATACCATATGTGTATATGAAGATCAATTCGTCCAACAAAAATTAATGGCTGGCTAATGCAAAATAAAAATATATAACACAAATCAGTGGGTCTAGGACTCTAACATTTTGACTCGCCCCAGAGCTTCTACAAAATTGAAACAGGAAATCCAAAACGGCAACTTGCAGGAGCCAAACCATTTTCAAAACACAATTTTGATGGGTCAATCTAGGAGTTGGTTTTCGAGGGGAAACAAGGGACAGTTTAGAGGAGGTTCTTAGTGCTGGCCAAACCCCACTTTGTCTGGCAAGGTATTGAGCCTTTGGAAACGCATGTTCCATCAGATATTTCCAGCACCTGCCATCAAAAAGACTCTTTGAGGATATTTTCATCCCAACTCTACTTACTACTACCCAAAAATAGGCACACAAACAAGAAAGGGATTCCATAGTTAACATAGTACAATGATGTACAATGTAACCTTACCACATCATACCACATCAGCAAACTAACCGAACTAACCCCCTTAAGCCCGCCCTGGGCGCGCCTGAATCTGTTGCACAGGCGCACGCACCAAGACCGCCCCGCCGCCCTTGAAGATAGTCGAGACCAGCGGCCGGGCCAAGGATAGAGGGCCGCCCTTTGGGAACCAGGCGCCGTTCATATAGTGCGACACGATCATGGCGTGCACCGGGAAGGAAGCTGTCCTGCTGGTGAGGGGAACACCTGGCGGCAGCCTAAAAGGGTATTTAATAGGCTTATTATGCTTAATTTGCTGCAGATCAGCAATATACATGTGCGAATGCAAAGTTAGCGAGACAAATGTGAGCACGCTTGACAAGATAGCTATCAGCCACTGAAATCGCATGCCGCTAGCTTGGAACTGAGCGGTATCTTCACAACACCGCTGAGATTCAGAATGAAATCCCGAAACAATCAGTTCCTGTGGTAGACTATGTTCCAAACAACCCATTCTCGGGGATGGGGATCTTGGGGGTATCTCATATTTCCCGGAACTGGCCAAAGGGAAAAGAACCAGAGCGAAAAGCCATAGTTTCACAGTAATTTTATGGCCTTCTGTTAAACCATCGCAAATATTAACAATTGAAACTCATGATATCCCAACATATCCAATGTACTGGTGGTTGTGCCCATCATATCCATCATTATCCATTGATTGCCATGGGAGATCCCCTCATCCCAGTGGCTGCCCTCCTGGGAGTCTCGCCATGGTCCATGGATTGGAAGGTCAGAAGCGCCTCGTCCACTTCGTCGCCACCCAATTCCTCAATGACCTGCGGAAAGCGAAACGGAAACTTGACAAGACACAATGGTTGAGGTGTGGAGCAATCATCTGTCATCTCCCTGCCATGTACGTCCATGTGCAGGATCATGATTGGCAGTAAGAGTAGGTATCAGTAGTATTCATGGTATTGTTCTTCATAATAACAATAACAATAACAGTAATGATAAGAATCGTCGCCGTCGTCGTCGTCATCATCATCATCATCAGTCCAAAGTGTTCAACCAGAAACCAAAAGTCTTCAGAAAGTTCGGCTGTTTTCGATTCCCTTCAACTGTATTTTTATTGTACCTTATCGTCAGGAATGCCTGTTTGATTGGGCCACTTCAGCACAAGTACTAAGTACTCAACAAGGACCTGAAGATTCGTAGCTGTAGTTTTGCTGAATCTAATAAATATGTACCCACCGGACACTTTTCCAGGACCGGGGTCGATAGCGTACCAAACCAAACTATTTTGAGGGCCGAAGGATCCAAGGGGAACTATCATTTCCCGGACTCAGCCTTCATCAAAACACGTGCCCATCTTCCTGGTACCCTCTGGAAATCATATATTGCTTGCTGCAATTTCCCCCAGCTATCATGATTTCCCCATAGACTAACATCATCTAACATAGCCATTTACCCTCTGGTAATTGAACATACGGAACATGGCCGAATCATGGATGATCATAGATGATGATAGATGATCTACCTCTTAAATGGCGACTTTCGATGGCGAATTATGTGAAATACATTGAAATACCAGAGGGTAAATGGTGGGATTTTACACGTTTTCCGATTCCTGCAAGGCTTCCACCACTGGCCTGGTGCACCGTCTTCCCCGCCCACTTCAGCCCAGCACGGCAGCAGAGCCGCAGCCAGCACCACTGGGTCCAGGGCTGCCATGCTTTGGCGAAGAACAGCGGCATGAAGGCCTTCTTGGCCTTGGGAACAAGCATCCAAAAAAAGATCATAGATGTAAAATCAAAGATGTCAAAGATGAAGCAAAGGCTGACCTGACGAAACACTACCCTACCGGTAAAATAGAAGGGCTCTCCGGAAAACCGTGTTTGATGTTGATACTAATTTCCTAGCTGCCAGAGAAAATAGAGTGCTATGGGCGCCCTCATGCCCTGTAGCATTGTGGTCGATACTCAGTTGATGATTGCCCTCGGACAGAGGAAAAAAGACCTCCACTTAGTCTTGATGACTCCTTTACATTCACATAATTTGTGAGTCTGACGATATGGGTTTCACTACCGTACATGGATCTAAAAGGGATCAACATCACATCTGTGTACCCCAGATGGGCTTCGAGGGCTACCTCACTGCGTGCACTTCGGTGAGGTGTCACCAGACATTCTGACAGCTCTGGCAGTTCATTGGGATCACCCTGATATCACCTTCCCAAAGTCAGTACCAACACATTCCATCCTGGAAACTAATATAGATGTGGAGAACCCACTATTTGCAAATCATTTTCCCCAAGGAAACCATGGGTTTTTCACATGTCGCCTCGTCAAGCGCAGCCAACCAGCCTTTCAACAGCTTCTCCTGGCGAGAATGAAGGTGATTCATCACAAAACAGTTCCCAAACAAACAGACTAGCGTTTCCCTACTGTGGATGGAAGAAATCCTGCACGATTGGTAATTGGCAACTATGAAACACTGTAAATAATCGGGTTATAGTGGGATAAACCACCTACTAGCTGGTGCAGGATTTCTTCCGTTGGTGAAGCAACCATTCGATGATACTACAGTATCAAATGATATCGAAATTGAAAAGGGAAAGGAAACGCATTCAGCATCATTAAGCTAGACTCTGCCATCTGAAATAATGTGAAAACAGAGCTTTCAAGAGTGTAGTTCAAGATTCCTTCCTTTCAAACTGCTTTAATACCCCCTAAATGTCGTGCAAAAGAATATCGAACAGCGCAGTGCTTCCAGCACTTAGATGACCTTTCCCACGCCCCAGATGACCGCCCTGGCCCTCAGCCGCTCTCCTTGCCGGGCATGTGTTTGCACATCTCTGCATACCATGCATCGCGACCCTTCGGCCAAGTGTCTATCCAAGGGAGAGGGCCGCCGTTGAAGTGGGACATTCTGAAATTCCCATGTATTCCTGCTTAGGTGATATTTGTCAATTATACTAGTAACAGTAGGTAGATCTGTTTCAAATTGGATATATAACCCAGGTAGGAGACTCACATGGACATAGTAACAGCACTCTTGACGTGCCTTGACCAGTTCATAGCTGGGATAAATACTACATATATATATATATATAATTAATCATATTTACATGGGTATGGGTCAAAATTAGGTACACCAATAATTGGATGATTAATACTCAAAATAGACTTAAATCTGTGGTCCCCCAAGTCTTTCATTTTGACCCATAACCACATACAAACAAAACCCTTCTCAGAAATCTGAGCTGACGCATTGATGCATCAAATCACTTCAACTGACATCACCAGTTGAGGTGGAAATGCCCACACCAAATTTCTTGCGCAACTTTGCACCAGTTTGATCTGAGGATCACCCAACCATCCTGGGATGATCCATAAACTCCGTTGGGGGTCGGCCAAGGGGCTTGCACTCCCCGCGACTTTTGGATGGCAATAAAATATCAACCCGACAGGATGATCTCACGATTTGGAACCCAATGGCATGGTCTTGAAATCCAGAACAGCATTTTCATCGCATTTTCCCATATTTTACCCATGTCCAATGGCCATTGGACCCATCCCCCAAGACCCCTTTGGACCTGCCTGGCGCAAGAGGACAGGCTCTCGATCACCAAACAACGCCTTGTCGTAGAGACCCCCATCTTCCGAACCTCCCAACTGATGCCAGTCCGCCTGGCGCGGGAGAAAAATCCGTTTCTTTGACCCTGTGACTGGCCGATGATCATGGAGAACGTCCATTCCCAGTAGCAGCTGCCTTGAACTCAGGATCACCTACCGCTCCCAACAATCCTTTGGCCATGTCGATGTCTCCAATGTAATGAATGCCTGGCATGTTCAGCTGCATTTGGGCTATGAATTTGGTCTTTGACTAAAGGTATGGAGAAGCAGAGGTAGGAACATGAGTGGTTTTGGCATGTTTTGGCCCTAAATGTCCTCAAATGACTTTATATACATGCTACATGCCAGTCGCCAGCAGAAAGTGGCCGGCCATATAGAGTTCCACATGGGTGCAAACAAAGTGGGTGCCTTGCTGGATTTCACTCGTCCAAATGACTTCTAGAATGTCGACCCCAAACAGCATATGCCGTAGGGGGGTCTATCATACTTTCACCAACTCTATATCATTCTATATCTCCCAGTTTGCTGGATATATCTTAATGATTCGTGATTCCAGCATGTTCCAACTATCAGCCAATGTCCTCTACTACTCAACTTATTTCAACATTTAAATCCTCCAAGAAAAAGCGTATCCATCCTGGAAAGTCGCAGAACATCAGCTTCCAATGCCATCCACCAAATGGATCATGTCCTGGAGATTACCATGTTTTTTTTCATATCTAAATGCCACGTGATCCCAGGCCTGGTGTGAACTCCACACCATTCTGACTAAAGGCATGGCAGCATCCCCCAGCGATGTAGTGCCTGGGCGGTTTCATCTCAAAGACCAATACTGACATTGAAGAATGATGAAACATCATTCAAAATGGATTTGTCTAAAAATTGGGTATACCCCCAAATAACAATTTTAATGGGGATAATGATGAAACGTCTCACTATAACTATATCTCACTACTTCAAAACTTTTAGTCTTCCACTTGCCGACATTATCACACCATTTCCTGGCTCCCAGATCTCCCAGCCACTAAGGAACTGCTCAAGGACCAAGACTTTGTAGCCACACTTCGTGAGCGCAGCTGACAACCAGAGGCCGCCCATGCCACTTCCAATGACGATGAAATCCAAGTCCTCATCGGGGACAACATGGCCCGACCATGGCCATGATCATGGTGTTGCCTTCCCTCGGTGTTGGTGAGTGGATGGCCCCTTCCGGAAAGTTGAATTCACAAGTTCACGAACATATTTCAGCCCGGTTTGCCGACCCCCCCAAGAGTTACTACTTAATTACGCACAATCAACCTTAATCCTGCTTTCGGAGAGAAGGCAGCTCGCCCTTCATGTTGGAGGAACTTCCGTATCTTGTCTTTCACTTGCTTTCCTGATCTTTCAAGCTTTAAACTGGTCAGCCGCGTTGGGCATTTGACCCGGGGTCGCAATCAACATGATCAGCAGAATATATATATATATATTGTCGCACATTCCACGACATATGGGTACACAACGAAACTGCAAAGTTTTGGCTTGAAACGTTCAAGAAAAAATGACATACACCCCATCCACTACAAAATGCACACATTCCATAGATTTCCATAGTCCCAGGGATATCCAGGGATCACTTCAGCTTCCAAGGCCTGTCCTCTGGAACTCGACTCATCTTGAAGCCTTGCTGTAAGAGATCACCCTCAGGAAGCGCGCGCCATGTTGGTCGGCGATAGCCCTTGGGCCTTGTGGGAAGGAGACTGCGGAGACGGGTTCTTCGATGATTCTGATATGGTGGTTTTACATCAAACAATGAGTGATACTCAAAGTGAAATTCTAGATGACTTGTAAATTCTAGATGACTTGTATTTGTTTGGCATGACTGTCCAAACTTTTAGATACGGTGTTCTCTCCGGGACAGTAACTCAAATTGATTCAAATTATATATTTGATGATAGTTCATCTTAAATATCCATAACTAAAAATATCACTAAATATCATCAATGATAAATAAAAGTTTTCTCCCCCAATTCCGGACTGACCCTGGCGAAGATCACTGGCGAACCTCCGCGTGAGGTACGCACGAACGCCCACCGCCGCCACCACGCCAAGCCCAGCGCCGGCCAGGCATTTGGCGGCCCAACCATCTGACCTGATGAGCCGATGATCAATGGATACCTCTGCTTGTCTTAAGCACCACAACGAATATGCATCTATCTATATACATACAATATATGTGACAAACCATGTGAAACTATATCATCATGCGTATAGGTATAGATTTGTATGATATATGATTACATGTCTAAAGACAGTTTGGTGACATCGTCCCAAAAGAGATCGGGATGGAACCGAGGGCTTGAAACCAACTGTCGGATATAGCTCAGGCCCTGTTTGGTCGTTGCCTTTGCTCATCACGTTCTCACACCTGTTATTTTGGGTGCATGTCACCATTGGATCAGACTGCTGTTTTGGGAACTAGCGCGCTCTGGTCATGTCTGCCATAAACATATTTATACAACCACGAGCAGGCTATTTAGCTGACGAGAGAAAGAGCTCGATGCAGAAAATAAGTGAACATCGTGAGCACTTGCATTGTTTGGGCTTGGTGCCATTTCAAACCGAATGATCCTTAACAGTGAAAAGCAACTTGGACTCGGAACTGGCATCTGCCGGCATGGTTCCTGATATGCCACTACGTCACTACGTGAGACAACAAGAATATACTCTCAATCCACATCCTCCAACCAATCGGCACCCAATTCTTCTGATCCAAAATATCCCAATATCGTCCAACATCTGCTTTATCTGCATCGACCCAAAATCCCAATCTGTGCCAATCATTTTCCCAGTTGAAATGTCTAAAGTTGAGGTTCCATCATGTTCCATCCTTCGTTTTGGGCACATCCTCCATGAAGACCCATCTTGGAGGGTTGGCTTCCACCAAGCTGCTTCATCCCCAACAGCTTTCTGGCGGCGCGCAACCGGGTGGTGTCAATACGTCTTGAGCCGCAATGGATTTAAGGGGCTGATGGTGCGTTGCAGATGGTCTTGGCCATTGCCAGGACGCCAGCAAAGCAACTTCTTGCCTCGTAGGTTCCAAAGGTTTTCAAACACATCAAGGGTTGCCATGTCAACTTTGGAGATCTTTGCGGTAGGTTTCTTCAAGACACAGGCCGCAATAACAAAGTTAAAAGGAAGCAACACTGATTGTGTGGCGGCATGTCTTGGGCGAAACACATGCTTTACATCGCTCTAGCTGCAATGGAAACATATGGAAACACCCCTGAAATCTGCAATTGCCATTATTTATTGTGTTCCTCCCGCTAGGTGAAATCACCAAATTTGTTGGATAAACATCATTTACAAAATCACGCGCCATGGAAATTTCATCTCTCTCTCTCTCTCTCTCTCTCTCTCCATCGCCATCGCCATCTCCAGGAGGTCAGGTGAGCCAAAGACGAGAAATTGAAATCCCATTGGAATCCATATGTTCGGTGAATAAGTTTATTCCGACGTTTCGGGTCTTTAAACCGCTTTGATCCCCTTTGTATAGAGCATAATATCCCAGGCTGGTGGGTGCCCACACCAGGACTTCAGATCGCCCGAGCAGTCGTAGGGCATCAGAATCTGATCGTGCCTTAGCACGGGGAAATGATCGGCAGCAACCAGGAAAAACGGAAAAAGCAGGGAAAGGGATGGAGTTGGCGTGAAAATGTTCAACATCATAGTCAGAAATAGGGATACCGAATCGCATGTGCATTGGCATTGGCATTGGCATCGGCATCCTCACCACGAGCATCATCACCATCATCATTGTCAGTAGTTATCCACCTGCATAGTCGGTGCTAAGCCGTCCACTGAGGGGAATGACCGGCGAAATATCCATGAACGTTGTTGACGTGTGGAGCGAGATGCTGGTGGTAGGCATCTGACGCCTCAGCCCATCTTGACTTGTTCTTATCAAAGCTGGCCATGGGTGTGCACACCCAACAAGTATCCGTGAAATGGATGCATGGTGGATCATGGTGGTATATCCAAGCAGCCCAGTAGACACCCCACGGAAAACCTCTAGCCTGGCAATCCCGAGGACCCTGGCCCACTGGCGTGCTGGGTCGATATGCCTCAGCCCAAAATGGATGCTATGCATGGTGTTGAATGACAAATTGTGTGCATGTGTGTTTGCTATGTATTTGCCTTTGTCCGAAAATGGAAAGCACCTCAATTTATTGCCACTTTTATAGGGAGGTTTATGACAAACTGATAAACCATGGGGTTTGGGGGCCCTACTTTCAAACAAACCCAATTGTACATGCGTATAGTGTGCAAATCGGCATGCGTATATAGACAGTATATTTTACAAGTCACACGACTTGAATATGCCAAATATTGCCAGTCAGAACATGGATAGGTTTACCAGTGCCATCTCCCTCAAAAAACAAACAACATGGATATCCCTCAGAAATCCAATTGGAATCCAACAGGCATGGCGCTCGCCGATCATTAGAAGTTTCATGAAGTTTCCATATCCATCTACGATCACAATTGCAAACCTCTGAGAAGACCAGACTGTTGTAGATGCTGCTGGTAGACACCGTGCGCCTTGGGTACGAAGGAAGTATGGCTGGGGCGCCGCTAAGGGTGGAATTCGCTGCTTCACAGTACTGACAACCCAACATGGCAAGCAAAACATCCACATGAGATTTCCTGGAGGGCGTCCTTTTTTGGATGTTGCTGGTTCCCATCTCAACATCAACTGGGGACCATACTCGAAATGAAGAAATGGAACGTGACCATCAGCTGGCTCTCAGATATGATTCAGCCACACATCCGTTTTCGCAGAAAAATATCATCGCCAACTAAAATGTGTTTTCCAGATCATCCCCATGGAAGTAGAATCAAATGTCAAAATCATTCCCCAATTAAGATCAATTAAGATTGGTGTTCATGTTCATCCATCATCATCCCCTTTGGTAGAGAATGGCTTAACAATCCCCAACTTGTTTTTTCCAACTTCAATTCCTTCCCACATATCCGAGGAGATAAAGTAGTGTTATCTCACTTTTCTATCATACGAGTATGTTTCTTCGCGTTATATAATATACTATAATGATTATAATGGCTCTTCTACCTGCAGGAATGGCATGTCTGCTCTGCTGACCCTTGAACTCACCTTTCTGAGGTGCCAGGCCCAGTTTCCTGCAGCTGTCACATGCCTGGCAAGAGATTGCCAGAAAACCTCTCATCTGCTAGGGCCCGGTGCAAAAACTCAAAAACAGTCATGCAAATAAATACACACATACACATTGCTATACACTATATATAATATACATACATACATATACATACTCATACACATATATATACCATACATTCATACACGCAATTTGTGTGCATGCGCATGTATACATAAAAAATGGAAAGACCTATGTACCTAAGAAACATATCATTTACGCCAGGCTGCTGCTGGGCATGCTGCTGGTAGGCATCAGCCACCTCAGGGAAGGATAGGCCCTGCTCCCAGGGGTTGTTTATCATGTTTTGATGGGTCAAATGCCATAGAACTGTTCCAATCTTTAGCGTTTTATGCCAAGGAACTGAGATTGTGAATGGGCCATCATTGTAGTAAACTATGAGGGATTGAGAGGTCATTTTGGACCATTTTGCCAGGGCCTATATACTAATCATATACTTTCGAAGGATATAGGTCGCACATAGGTCGCTGTTCTACTGGTAGCACTCCCTCATCTAACAAGCTTCAAAACATTTCAGAACTAAAGGTATGGATTCTGAAGAAAACCGGAGGATCCAAACATTGAATGTGCTGTTTTTGCAGCACAAATTCTCCGGTTCTTGGCTTCCACCCGGCATAGAAATGTGCTCCTGATTGGGGGTAAACAAACGCGGATGATCATACCTGTGGCTAGCTGAATTGCAAACAATTTGGACGCATTGTATGTATATATGTATATATATATATATATGTATATGAATATGTACATGTATGCGATGAATCATATATGCAAACGTATAGATACATAATGATATGTACATATATTTATATATTGTATCAGGCCACATGAAATCAAGAAGTGAAAAGTACAGTCATGGACTGCATGTCGTAGATCAAAATATTCTGCACCTACATGTAAATGCATAAAATATCATAAAGCCAAATAAATCATATCTATTATTATATAGTTAAATGATTTTAATTGCATACATTCGTAGGTGCATTCAACTATTGCTGCTTGTATGTCTGGCCCCCCTTCCTAGCAATCAACCAGCTTCATCTGCCAAGGGCACCCATCGCCCTGCGGCATCAAAGTGCCTGCACCATGTTTCTCAAAATCCTTTCGGCCAATAGGTTGCATATGGTTACAATAATATATTAAATTACAACATATTGTTTCATTCTTTGGGGCCAAACATGTATCATCTCTCTCCCTCTCTCTCCATCGCCCATATATCATATGTCTTACCAATTTTCCTCCCAACATTCTCGTGGTCATACTACCAGAATCCAGATTAATTAGTTTGCCCAAAAAAAGGTGACAATTACCCCGAACTTACGCCAAGTTGAACTGGGAAAATTATGATAAGCTGGATAGACTGGGGTGTTCCCTATTTTCAAACAAACTAAAATCTAACCATCGACTTCCAAGCCCGCCTTGGGTTTAGGCCTTCTATGAGATAGATGTCAAGGATCCTAGTCTGTGAGAGCATTGATAATGGGTCAAACATGGCAGGTTTTCCCGTTTCTCCCCGCGAAAATCCGAGAGCCAACCACCCCCCGAGGCCACCCCTGGTGCTGCTGATATTGATCATGCACCTAGGGATGGCAACTGTCGCAACTGTCACTAGCAGCATGTTCTTGAACGAAAAAAACGGCAAGTCTGATTTAAGACAACATTGTCAATCCATATTCCATGGCCTTCTTGTCAAGAGTTGACGTGGGAAAGGACATTCAAAATGGACTAAGTCTGATCCAATTCTTAGTGGAAGTCCTCCTTCAACGGAAGATTTTCCACTGAGCTCCGAACCCAACCAGCTGCTGGTTCTGCGTGCCTTGGGTAGCCAATCAACGTCACGACATGGGATACTTAGGGGATATTGAAGTTATAAAGCCGCCCCAAAAAGAGTAGTCATTGCTATGGGCTGCTAATGGTCCTGATTTCCAAGTAGTTGTATAGGTAATTGGACCTGGTGGTTTCCTGCCTTTCTTGGAATGTTGACAAACACATGCCGACATGCCGCACCTGCAGGTAAAGGAAGAATGAAGAATGCGAGGACATGTCTCCCTGGGCGTCAAGCTGACCCACATCGTCCATGTGCGGCTGCAGATGATTCTGATAATGCGTTGAAGCCTCAGCTCCAGAAACAACCCAGATGGGTTCAGTCCGACCATTGGCTCTTGTGATCCAGGAGATGGAAAAGCTGCAAGTGTACTGAATGGGCGCAGAATTAAATCCAGAAAAATGTCTCCCCATGTGTGCCCCTTTGTGGGGCTTCCAACTCTTAGTAGTTGGATGGTATCCATCTGATCTCACATGCTCCCATCCGCACACAACTCCGGGGGCTCAAACCCAATCGCGGGCATCATGCATTTCTCGAGGTGCCAAATGGAGCATCACTGCCTCAGAGGTGGAACCCCCAGGGTGGCCCGTTGGGAGCGGCGTGACCCTGGTGGTTCATGGTCCAAGTCACTGTAGCAACCATCAGGGCAGCCAGCATACAGAAAACCACCTGAGAAGCCGAAACAACAAGGATTCAACTTGGCGAACATGAGGAGGAAAAAAGTTCTCCACATCTCAATGCCACTGGAAAGATGCCACCACGAGCAAACTATGAGAACATACATCAATATACCAATAATTGCCAATAACATCCAAAAAAAAGACAGCATGCAACACAATTTGGCAAATGTCTGCAGCATCGTAGGTATACCTGGCCGATGACATATGCTTGGACTTGGCTCAGCAAAACTCCATCGCCCCGGTGCAGCCAAGGTACCATGAAGAATCTGGCGGGAGTCGCAGAAAAGATGATAAAAGATGAGAAAAGATGACAAAAACATATAAAAAACATACAAAAACATATAAAAACATGTTCAGGTCTCCACTGTCTCCACTGTCTCGTTGGGAGTTGATGGAGTTGTCATATCACATTGGGCAACTTGGAACCTCTTGTCGGACCTCGAGAACAAGGTGCAGCAGCCTTCTCGGGGACCCACCTGAAACATGTGGATCCTGGTCGATCTAAAAATGGTAAGCTGACACCGGGAGAAACAATACACAACTGATAGTTGATCCAACAGCCTTCGCAGAAATATAGGATGGAAACTGTCAAAATGAGGATAGTTGACCGGCCAAAATAGGCATCAAATCAGCGACAGGGGTAGTTTTGTGACAAAAAACCTGATGACTCCAGCCCTCCCTGTTTTAAGTACCCAAGTTCCTCATCTTCACAGTAGACCAGTCTCTTTTCTAGAAAAACATTTCTAAGGCAGCCACAGCTTCATAGCCATAACCTCCAGCTGACATCAGAATTTGCCCTGAACTGCTCTACCATGACACATGCTCAAAGAAATTCCACAGGTAATTGATTGTTCTTTGTATATTCTATGCTCAGTGTCCTGGCCGCCTTTTGCGTGAAATACAACATCCCCATTAAACATTACATACCAAAGATATCCCAATTGATACCCAATTGATATCCCATTGTAGTTGGTTGTATCTCCCGTCATCTTCCCAGTGAATCCCTGTTTTGTTGATGGCTAAATCGCCATTGGGAAAGGAGGTCACCCTTCTCTCAGGGCACCGCCAGCCATGGCCGGCCACCAGCCGCGCAGACCCCAACCGGGTGGTCCCTTCTCCGCTTTTGTTTTGAGCTGTAGATTCTGGAAATGGAAAATCTGCACCAACAAAGTTTTGCCGAAATCAACTAGCAAAAATCAGACATATTTTTATCTGATTTCTCAATATGTCTGAGTGTTTCGTTCCAATCTCACCCTTTCCTGCAGCTGTTCCCCCTTGAGCCAGGCAACTTGATGCAGCGGTGCCATGGTCAAACAGAACTCTGTTGATGGCATCTTGAAGTTGGGTCAAAACATGTCAACACCATGGTGCACTGAAGAACATCCCAACATCCCCTAAACGAATGCATCAATAGGTGTGTATATGTGTATATATATATGTGTGTGTGTGTGTTTGTCATTGATTGTCTATATGTACCTTTGTATGTAATGTACTGCAAATGTAAATGTAGATGTACGCGTAAATGTACATGTTCATATTAATGTAATGTAATGTAATGTAGGTATGTGTATATGTGCACATAAGTGTGTAGAGAATATCTAGGTTGATGTAGATTGGCTTAGTGGGGTATGGATTGATAATATGTTTTGCCATTGTGACATGTTTAATGGATATGTTGATGGGTATCTTGATGGGTATCTTGATGGATATCCTATGGGTATCAATGAATATCTATGGATATTGGTGGATGTTGATGGTTTCATGGATACGAATGAATTGATTCACAAATATTTTGATGGGGTGTTCTGTCTCTCTCGGCATTTTCGGATTGTTGTATGGTTGGTGCCGGCCTGCACTGTATGACCTCGAGCCTCAACCCTTGTTGTTTCATACCCGCTGCATAAGAGCTGGAATCTGAAGCCGTTGTTCAATGCTACTCAACGTTCATTGAAAACTAGTTCTCAGATGTTTTCAGTGCTTGGACATCTTGAAATTTGTTTCAGCAAGAGCCCGCGCAAACGTCCCTGCCATCAGCCTTCATTTTGGGCTTCAAACTGCTGCTGTGATCACCGCTGCCAGAGGAAGACAGGCAACCAGTGGCGGTATTGGCAAGAAGCGTCAAATGCCTTGCAACCGCGAAGCTTCGTTTCAAAGCCAGCCCAACGAACAAATGAGTGATCAAAGAGTTCCCAGTGTGCAGACACTACGCTAGATGCCCCCTGGCACTCAAACATCTCAATGGAGTTTATCGACAATCGTTCCTTTTGAAACATCCATTGCCATAATGTATGAGTACCGGAGGGAAGATGGCATATTTGTCAGCAGTATCAGTAGTATGCACACGCCCGTGAACAAAATATTCTGGCAGTACTGGTGTTGCCTACAAACAAAAACTACTGTATCTCTTCCAGACATGCCACAACATAACTTGACGTGATACAGTATGCGCATTGCTGTTGTGTGTATGCACATCATTGTCGATGGCCATGACCATATCTCACCTGGAAGCAAGCAGTAAAAATAATAAGAATAATAAACATAAACATAGTTGTTATTTTACCAATACTAACAATAATAACAATATTAATAGTAATAATGACAATAATATACAATAATCGTAATAATTGTAATAAGAGTAATAATAACAATTAGTCAAGATATCCAAGGGGCTGCAGGGCTTTTTCACAAAACTAGCGAAGGAGCCACCAGTTTAAGCAGGCGAAACACCGACACGGCCAGCGGCAAACAAACCACCTAGAGGTGACTGGCAATGGATATTACCACCGTGGGAAATGCGACTCCCAAGAAATCATCAAACCCAAGGCAAAAGTATGCAAAAGTGACAGAAATCAAATGAAGTTTGACTACGCATTGTCGCATAAAAGTTGTTCAAGGTGTGTCAAGGGATGCCGTACTGGTTCGGCCTTGTAAGACTATTACCAAGTTCCCATTGAAATGTAGCTTCAGCCGACATGTATTCTCAGCAATTCTTGATGTCCATAATGTCTTCCTGACTTCTGGTATCAAAAATCATTGTTGCCCAGTTCCATCCAAGTCTTGTCAGCTTTGCCGTCATCCGATCCAAATTGATTACTTGCATGAAGGATGTGAAGTGCCCAAAGTTCATGCCTTTCCGTCATTTTCCGTCCCATCAAATAGCGGGCTACTAATGTCAACCCTGGATTAACAAACCATGGTTTCATCAATTAGGGAGGTACTCCCCAAATAGTAATGTTCTGATACTTGAATGGTACCCTCTAACTAAACAGCCTGAGGCCTAAGGATTTGTTCATCCAGGGTGGACAACCCGCGTGGAATCCGTAGATTTTTAGCTTCCAATGAGTGGCCGTAGCGGTTCTCGAGCCATGCCAAGGAGGCGCAGTGACAAATGCAGCCCAGCTGGGCAGTTCGTATCTTCCAATGGAATGGATTGAATTCGCAATAATTCACATGATTCTTCCATAAATGTTCAATGTATGTCAATTTTTTACAATATTCACTTGAAATTTCAAAAAAGATGCAACCATGATAGTGGAACGAAGTACTTCAAAATTCAAAATAGGTATTCTGGCGTGAGCTCCAATCCGGCAGACTTGGCCTTGTCGCGCATTCTTTCGGATGATCAGAATCAATTCCAACATTGACACAGCAAATAATATAATGCAAATAAAAAACAAACCCAAATACACCCAAAATGACTCATGTGGGGACAATTCCCCTTACCACCACCATTCATGGCAAGTTGGCCAGTGAGGTTGCTGGGTTCATCTGGAAGATTTCTGGTCGCGAACTGCCCGGGTGTCAGCTGCCAAGCTATGCACAAAGCGCAAAATGCAAAGCAGGGGCGCAAACTTTATGGACAATGATGATTTTCACATTCATGTGGCAAGCGAGTTCGTTTCAATGTACGGGTTGTAACTTAAAAGAAGGGAAGTGCTTCTAAGCTTGCCATAATACCACAGTCTGAAAGCTTTAAAGTTGATGTATACCCCTGTGTACTTCAGCAAACACCAGCAAGAAATGCACCAATATTTGTGATTGATGACAAGTCCACATTGGACGAACTGTCGAATTGCATTGATCTACCCTCTCCTGGCCTTAACGACGGCCAATCGAGAAACTTTCCTGACATTTCTACCTATTGCCCCGGCCTGAATGGAAGAATATTTGCGATTTGGGTAATAATGAGGCATAATGATGCATAATTCATGGGGCAATTGTACAAACGTATACAGTTTTTACAGGGGCTCAAGAAAAGGTAGAAACGTTTTTCCGCGATACTATATAATATATTTCCTCCACAACTTTGAGGTTTCCAACTTTTCTATCTCTTTTGGAGGTTGCAAATATAACAAACAAGACAATATGTGGCTTGAAAGTTTGCCGCGGGCTCTGCCTTTTGCGATTACAGTAATATGGTTGCGACGCGCCGCGGGACATTGACCTGGATGGGGCCTCGTTGCGTCGCGGGAACTTGACGGTCAGGTCATGGCTCTGTTGCCTCGACTGCTGGACTGCTTGACTTCCCGAAATGTGAAATCACTGGGTGTAAATCCTCCCAAATAAGAATTTAGAATCGAACGTAGTTGAATAATGTTGAAGCAACAAGCTAGAATAGGTTGCTGCTACATGACAGCCTAAAACACATCAGCCAGACTTCAACAAACACCTTCCTGCAGATTCTTGCACTGATGATGAGAAGTTCTTATACGGAGTTTGACGGAGCTTGACGAGACAGATGGGAGGAGGCCCACATTGCAGTCCAAAGGAGCCAAAACATTGTAAACTCTAATCTATACAAGACCATCGTTTGCCAAGCGCTGGGCCTGAGCTGACTCTGCCTTTGAAAAAGAAGGGCAATCACAAAACTGTGAGGATCAATGTCGGTCAGTTCTTTTGGTTCTTGGATAAAAATCATATAAAATCATGCTGTTAGTTGGGACATGTTAGGACCCTCCCAAGTGTAAACGGAAACCAAAGCCTCAATTCACAGAAACTGCATGCCACTTGACTGGAAAAAAACAAGCAAATGGAAACAATGAAACTAGGCTTTGGTTTTTTGGGTTTTGCCCCTGATGGGGATCTGACTGCAGTGACTCTGCTCTGGTCCAGCTGGGCTCAAAATTGATTGCAGCACCGGCTGATGGGCAGCGGACCCTGGGATCCTGCTCCAGCTCCAACGATACAAACATGGCCCCCACCAAAAACACACGATCTCGATAGGTGATTGGCCCAACCATGCCCAAAAGTAAGTTTAAAGTCAATTTGGGATCGTCATCCTAGGTTGCCAAGGTACGAGATAGTACGAGTATGAGGGAAAGTGATCAATACGTCAAACCATCAGCCATCAGCCAATATCAGCCATTTTAACTAACATCGTTCAAACCACGTTCCATCCAACAATGCCCCTTGTCAAAAACAAATGCCGCTCACTCGCAGTGCTTTTGGTACCTCTCCTATCTGACCTGGACAGAAAGTAGGTTCAAGTCGGTTCAAGTGCGGGCATCCGCTACCACTGATGTTTCAGCCCAGTGGATCTGCATCCTGATGCAGCTAAGGTGTCGCTGTATGTCTCCTAGATTCTGTCGCAAGTAGTAGTTCCTTGGACGGGTCGTGGAGGTTGGCTTCAAAAGGTATGTGCCCTGCGGACTGAGAATTGGGCTACAAAGAGAACACCCAAGTATTTAGTGAAATAACTTTGAGGCAAATCATCCATTGTCAGCCATCACCATATGCAACAGTCATGTCTGAGTTCCGGATGATAAGGCATGTTGAGCACCACCCTCCAATTCGTGGGCAAGTCAGGCATAGGCTTTGGAGAGATCTAGGTGTGGAAAGGGTCGTTTGTGGTCGCTTGTTAGCGCATTGTGGGGTTGAAGAGGAGGTTCTACTGGGGAACTCCCTAACCTCCTAATGGTCCATCCCCTTATATATAGTGAGTGTTATAAGGCATGGCATATAGCCGATAGTCACAAGTCATTGAGGGAGACAGCCAGCTTCACACCGAGACTGCGAGTTGTGTCGATCTAAACACCCTGAAGCGAAAAGGGATTGCCACCCACCATGATCAGCCAGTGATTTTCGAGAATGTCCCTGTGGCAGGAATGGGTGATGCTACAAGGATGGGGCGATGATATTACAACAGGGACAAAAGGCCAACAATAGTCAGAATATTGACTGGTGTACCCATGTTTTTTTTAATGCCGTATATAATACATGGGTGAAAAAACATGCTCCAACAAAAAATGTCTGAAGGCACACGTTCAAAGTCCAGGTCAAGCCCCGAAAGCTCCATGGGTTAGGTCCAGACTTGTTGCTGGGACATGCACCGCCACGGCAGAGCTGGTGGCCAGGGGATCCCGTTGGTTTATTTTAGGACTAAACTTGCGGTTGAAGCCATGGTGAATCCCCCATCCACAAGGATCTTCATGGATTTTCGTGGATTTTCTTAGATTGCTGTGGATTTTTCCGGCCTGGCAAAGTAGATACATCCCTCAAATCCTTTCCAAAAAGCACATGGTGACCTGGACATGGGAAACTTGCTCAGTGACTCTCAGGCTACCTAGCTATCTAGTTCCCAAAGCGACTTTGGGCACTGTGTCTTTCCAATAGAAGGGCAAGAAATGACAAGTCAAAAGCTCAACACCCAAGAATTTACTGAACAAGCACAGTGTTTTAGAAGATATCAGGTACATTCCCTCCTTTTTTGTATCATGATTGATGAATAAACTGCACTCACTCAGGCCATCTATTTGGACCTCCAGCCTTCTACCAACCGTGGCTGCTATGTACAAGGAGGGCACCGCACCCGGCACGGGACGCAGACTTAAAGGTGACCACCCAGTGGCAGTTTCACATCTGTTTAATGCTTTCGGAAAGCGAGCGAAGGGGATGGAAGAGGTGGAACAGGGCAAACAAAATGTCCGGCCTCTGGTTTCTATAGGTTTTCACCCATCCACGGTACGAGGTGGGCTCAGCAAACTACATCCCTCTCCGTCACTTTGTTTCATGTCAAACTGCAGAGGGTGATGTCTGGAACCCTCTGCAGCCACAGCCTTTTTGAACTGCTAAATTGCTGGAAAGTTCTGGAAGGTTCTAAACTCAGCCAAATCCCATGGGCTGCTAAGGGTTCCAAGGAATCTTGACTCACGACCTCGGGTCGATCCTGGAAGAGGTCGAAAAAAAGCGGATAGAAATCAACCGTGTGGCCAGAAAAATGGGATGACCAAAAAAAATATCCAAAAACTAGACCAAAAAGCACCAAAATCATGCAACATGTCTGATCTTGATCGACTTTGGGGGCTTTGAGTCCAGATGTAACCCATGGGGGGAAGGGAAACCCTAGAAGGGAACAATTTTCTACATTCCGGTGAGCCGACACAGCTCCTCCAAAAAAGACACTGCAGTCCAAAGAAAACCAGAAGTTTCTGAATCCGGGATATGCATATTGATTATTAACTACTACATATTTTTGCATATTATTGCAATTGTATATTGACATGCATTCCCCCTTCAGATTGTCCCCATCATCCCATCAAACCCATGATCTGAGCCCTCTGAGCCCTCTGTCAGCGATTCTCCTGTGGCTGCCGCCTCTCTCTAGACAGGCACCAATCGACGGAGAAGTCCTCAGCTCCAGCTACAGTTTTGGGTGACTGGGTGGCTTTTTGTTGGATTTTCTTTGGGGGAAAATTCAGGAAACATGGGAAACATTGGGAAACCATTGTTTCCATTGAGGTCTGCCAGTGAGACAACTGAGTGCCCGACTGCGCAAGGAGGTGCAAGGTGTGACCTTTTTTTGCGCAACAAATCGTAGAGAGTGACAACAGCTATGTACAACAATAGATTTCTGTCTCAAGCGAATGTCCTTGCTATGTTTGCTTGCAGCATTCTGGCATGTTATGCCTATGTTGAGAATGTGAGGGTGAATACATCAATCGCTGGTTTGTGGATGTTTGTGGAACATGCATCATTCATCATCAGTCAACATCCTCCCAGTGTGGAAACACAGGAAAAAACAAAGAGATCAAGAAGTCACCCCGAGGCCGCAACCATCGAACCCAAACACCAACGCACACCTGCAGTGATCCGGATCCCGCTTGGTGATGGACCATAATGAGACATATCTAGATATGAAATTGAATGAATATAAGCAATTTCATATCAAACGATATATACATCATTATATAATATGTCACATTCCCTGACGATGGGGGTTCCAGCACCATCCGCATCCTGCCTCCAAGCGGGCGACCTTGTTCTGGCTGAGTGGCCTCAATAGTTGGAAGCTAGGGGAAGGTGCCACGGTGCCACGGTGTCCGGTGTCCCAACTTGAAAGGAGGGAAATTGGAAATGAAATGGGAATCAACTAGCACACTGCTTGAAAGGGATGGAAGTTGGAAATCAACTTTAATAGCTTTTTTGAAACAAAAGCAACCAAGAAAAACCAAGGCGTTGCCACTGCTTTCGAGAGGTTCCATGCTTAGTCTCGTTGTTCAGCCCTCCAGTGTTCTTCTAAACAAGAGAGCTCCCGCCTCTTCCTCAGCTTCGCCAGTCCCCACTCCTGACAGTGGGAGACCAGTTGAACCGTACAAGAGAACTTGACATGGTATCCTACACAATTGGTACCACATGATCATACATGATCAATCGTTGGCACTGGAGCCACTGTGAAAATCCCACAATGGAAGGACTGCGGAATTTTTAATTTTGAGGGTGCCCGGATAAACTGGCACTTTTCCTTTTTCTACTGCTTTCCCTGCGGAGTTCAGCCGGTTCTACAAACACATATCAAATGACAAACAGCCCCCAGGCCAACCTCTTGGCCAGGAACCGTTTGATCCCTTATGTGCGAGTAGGTTCGTGCTTCGAACATCCCAAGCCTTCAAACCATGTCAAATTAGTGACATAGAACCGGCGCATCTGAAGCGGATAAAGAAAACAATGTCTTAAAATCTTAAAACAATAAACAAAAATCATCAGCCAAATCCCTCTGTAGAGATCTATCATATGATTCATCATGATTCATTATGATTCTACACGCGCATGATCATCACGCATCCCAAATCTGGAATTCCAAGCTCCACACCTCGGCTGTCCAAAGGGACTGTTTCACCATCGCTGGGCCTCGGTACAGTCATCCCAAAGTTGTGTTTTGGGTGAACATGTTTGAAATAACCAATGGATTTGGTGGATGGTGCACTTGGAAAACGAATCATGATCCAAATTGATCCAAATTGTCGTACCTCTCATTCAGGGATGGAGAAAAATACAACCACATGTTGTAAATCTGGACTTGGGGTAATCTTGAATCTTGGATATCTTGGATATCTTGGTAGATCTGGGCTGGCCATTCAATTTCAAACCGGGGCAAACAGCCATGAACACCGCTTTTCTCCTCGCGAAGCTC
This sequence comes from Symbiodinium sp. clade C Y103, assembly GCA_003297045.1. NCBI lineage: Eukaryota > Dinophyceae > Suessiales > Symbiodiniaceae > Cladocopium > Cladocopium sp. clade C. The sequence continues at coordinate 310,797 of BGPT01001296.1, forward strand.
AGCAGATTTTGCTGACTTTTGCGCCTGGGGGCACCAATGCAGCCAGGAGGTGGTGGCAGTCATTGTTGCCCTTTCTGTTGCCATTGTCACAGTATATATGTCATTGCCATTGTTCTTACTTCAACATGTTGCTGAGAATTACTGTTGTTGCTGCTGTTTCTCTTCCTCTTCTTATCTTCATTCATCTTTTAGATATTTTTCTGGTTGGTGGTGGTGGTGGTGGTGGTGGTGGTGGTTTAGTCTGCTGCTGCTGCTCTTTTATAGCTTAGCCCCGCCCCTTCATCCCCTTTCCCCAAATGACCAACTGCAGCGCTAGGCAGGGCCTGAAAAAACCCTGCCCGCAGCCAAAAAAACTCTCCAAGCTTTGCTTCACCAACTTGTTGGAGGAACTGGCAGCATCTCTGCTGCTCCCTACCTGCTGATACCTGTTGGGAGATATGGGAATAAAACAACACACCCCTTCAGCCAGTGGATTCCACAGTATGCCTCCCACCTCGATGCCGAGCAAGATCTCGTTCAGCTGCTTCACCATCTGGGTGCCGCTGCAGGAGCCATGCCCAGGGGGCTGATGGTGTTGTCATGCCCAACGTGCTGTGTGATTTCCAGTTAACAGCAACTGGAGCATAACTATGCTCAAGCAATAACTGGGGCCACATCAAGAGAACATAAGTTGCTGGAAACCGAAGACCCCTAGAGTGCATGGCAATACGATGCCCAGCAATTCTGGGGTGCAAGCCGCGTTCCTCAAGGGACCCTCAAACGAGACTTACCATCCACCCAAGCAACATGGACCCTGCCAAATACGTGTATATATATATATATATTGTGTACCAGGGATTGATTTCTTTCCCCAAACAGCACGAAAAACTTGTGATTTCCAAGATCTATGTTAAGAGGGTAACTATGAAAGCAATCCTGGAGCAGCTGGGTACGTCTGATGGATATTGCAGGGATTGATGGTCAGCTCTACCATTCCTTCGCCCTCGGATTTCCCAGTCGCTGGTGCCTTCGGTAAAGCAAACCTGGCAGCCAATTTCAAGCCTGTCGGGGGCACTCGGATAATCCCAGAGGTGATGGGATCTATGTTGCTATCTGGGCATAGCACAGGAGGCAGCAAGTATATCCTAGCAAAATGGGTCCACAAAATCTCAAGTAACTAGGGACACTGTGATCTACTATGATCATCTATGATTCTATGATCTATATTTTCTTTGAGTGCAGAACTGCATTGCTGTCCCTTCTAAGTTAATCGATTTCAATCCTACAGTATCAATCAAGAAGAATTGGGATGCAATATGGATATGTCGGGGTCGATTAAAGTGATAAAAAAAAAAACAGTATTACATACTACAGCATATGTTTTACCCAAAATCATCCAATTCTCCAAAGCTCATCCTTTTCGCGCGCGCATGCGCGCTGCGACGGCAGGGTGGCCGGCTTCGCCACCATCTTTGTGCCATCGGCGACGGGGGTCGGATCCAAACTGCAACGTAACGAAGGCACCAAATTTTAGGGTAAAACTCGCAAAAATGTGGGGGCTCACCCGTTTTGAGAAACGTTAGGACTCACTAACAACTCAAACGAGATATGAAGATTCGAAAGAGGGTCGTTAATGATTTAGATTCATTGCAATAGACCCTTCCAAAAAAAAGAGCAGAACTTCAAATTACTAGTACGGGGAATACATGGCAAGGAACCATTAAATTTCCCAAAATTTTAAGAATGGTAGGGAAACGGAAGGTCGCAGGGCTGCTGAATCTCCCGCCCCTCAGAGGTGTTCTTGCTCTTCTGCCGCAGCAGGTAGGTCGAAGGGTTCTGGAAAGAACCCTGCCACCTGGTGAGGTTTCCAGGGCCCATTTGGTGTAACTTGCAATGCCGGTTGACAAAGAAAACGTGATGAGTCATTTCGATTTTGAAATGCAGCTTGAGATCTAATAATCTGCCATCCACATTGATTGATCCAAATGTGCGATGCATTCTTGACTTTGTTGCCAAAAAACGACATATGTGCGGTTTCTTCGGTATTCTTTGGCACTCTGTTTGAAGCACAACTGAATGTCTTCTTGAACACGGATCATGAGAGGTGCGAATCAAAGACTTTGCCTTGGAAAGTCAGGGGCCGACCGTATATTTCAGGATCGCAGTCCCAGTATGAATCTTCATCCATGGACCCAACAAGATGGTCCCTAGGGCCTCTTCACTGAAATATGAGAGACACAATTATATACTCACAACTGCGCAAAGCAATCCGTTGACAACGATGTTGATTCTCTATACTTGTCAATAAGCTTCATTGATGTTTTCAAATGCATGTTCATATAATATCATATAATTCCACATATGTCCATACAATCTATATCAATCCATAATCTTCTGTGAGTCATGAGGAACCCGTGGCCTGTGCCTCGGGATGACATCCCGTCATAGGAGTTTGCATCGCCAACAGCTCCTCCACACCTTTGGGAGGATCACCTCAGCAGTTTCAAGACGAGGAGTTACTCCCTGGGTGGATCTGAATGTAGTAGGTCAGTAGTCTGATTAGTATCTCAAAACATCAATTTCATATCTATCATTAGTTTTCACCAACTCATCATATGAAACGATATTGATCCGTATTGAAATGTATTGAATAATCTAATTCAAATCCCATTCCACTGTGCAATGCGGAGACTCTTACGAACCCTCACAACCAGAGGGAACAAAATATTGGCTTGGAGCAACACCAGGGAGAACCAGACTTTGCCCCATGTCCAGCGACCAGAGTCTGTCTGAGTGAACTATCAAAAACATGCAAAAAAGGATGCAAGTCAGTCATTCATACCAACACCAGGGAAACATAAATAATTCAGATTCCACTATAGTTAAAACAGATTCTTAACTCAGAACTCTGATCGGACAGCGTGGCAAGCCGACGATCCTGTCTTTTGCTGCTGTTGCTTCAGGCTTTTTATGTTCAATCCTCAAGCTTGTCGTTTGAAAAGCACTGTAAGTCGTAAAGAAAACACACATGTCATGACACTACCGAAACACCATGTCGGACACGGAAGTATCAAGTCCCAAAATCACCTGGGTTCGAATCCTTCAGTTCTCAAAATCATTGTGATTCATCTCCCCATTCTCCATTCAACATCCTCGTATGAAATCCCAGTGTTTGGCAGCGAAATCGACCCAAGCTACGTGCAAAGGTGAGCCAACCACGACGACGGCACACAGCCAGAATCCCATGAAGACCAACCCCGAGCACCTGGAGTCTAAGGTGGGTTTATCTTGAAACCGCAATGATTATTAACTGACTAGTTTAAAGAGGGAAATGAGGTAAGATTAACATAGATTAACCAAAAATATATGATACGGATTGATATGGCCATTTTAGGGGTGAAAATATGGGACAATCATGATTCACCAGTGGATGAAATGGGCTTTCCCCCTTAGATTTCAGACGATCTCATGTATTTAGCTCCTACAGTAACCCAAGCCTGTGCAGGAAAACTGTAGCAAATTGTGAAACATCCCTGGGCACCAGGTATGCGAATTCTTCCTAGTGTTTCCTCCAATGTGGGCCGGGGGCAGCCACAACTTTGCGCAGAAGCGCGTGCTGAAAAAATGCAAATGTTATGCAGCAAAACCAGATTCAAAAGAAAACATATGGCCCATATAATTATATATACATATATATCTACATCTATATGTAATATGTGGGCAGCCTTTTTGCACAAAGAATCCGGAACAGAATGTTGACTTGTCAGCATACCATACTTGACATAACATCCCACCTCCCCCATCTGCTGCCAGAGGCACGGGAGCGGCAATGAGGCAAGTCATCTGCCGCCTGTCGCCCCTGATGAAAGGCAATGCTAATAGCACGAAGCAAAACCTCAGATAAGCATGTATGGACGTGTGATGTATGTATCGAACCCCAAAAATGGATGGCTGAAGCTTCGAGAATTACAAAGATTGTGGAAATGGTGCCCCAGTTTTGCCCCTACAGAATGTATTCAGATCCCATCTCCCGCCCGATGTCGACACCAGAGGATTTCTGGCACGAGCCCTGCTCGTGAATGGCAGCATAGCCCACCATTGGGCACCCAAAGCGACTACTCATTTGGGTTATATTTTCATCAAGGAGGTCATGTTGCACCCGAACAGTCTGAGCTGTTCCCCTACTCGGCTTTGGTTTGTGTACTTGGGCATGTCCATGGCCAACCCGCGCCCCATTTTTTGGTCACCAACCCCGTTTTGTATGTACCCTGGATATTCCTGGATACCATGCAGCTTCGCCAGGCAGCACAATGGGCAAGAAAAGCATGGCCATGCAGCTTCTGAGCGACGTCAACCTCAAGTGGCAGGGGATGATCCTATCACAGGATGCTGGGAAAGCTGGGAACCATTGGGAACCCCACGGAACTCGGAAGGGCCGTGGTAACTTGGGATGGGCCCGACGTAGCTGCAGAAACGCCTCGGCCATCAATTCGTTGCTGCGAGAGGTGAGGGACATGTTGGGTACCAGTACGGATCCATTGGTACGCAGGATGGACAGTAAAAACAGTTTCTTGCTATTGTTTTAGGGGTCGCGTTTCACTTCTTTTCCCTTTGCTTTCAGGATGTCTGAAATTGTGGTACCTCTACCTTTTCATGCCTCAACGTACATAGATAATGACAGCAGCTATGAAGATGGCAGCTGCCAGTAAGATTCGTATGTACTGTATTTGTCACCACCAGCGTTAGACCAGTTAGACGAAAGGGGATGTTTGGTGACGTCAGCCAATCTGGCAAAAACACTCAATTGCATGCACCTTTGAAACATGTGTGAGTTCTTCAATATGATGAGTCACCATGAACCACCCACCGAGATTAGAGATGACATGAATTTCTGCCAGCCAAATGCTATCTCTATCTCATCATCTCATCCAAGACACCAAGAATTCCAAGAGCTGCGCCTGACAATAGATTCCTTGGCACCCAGCCACTGGTGAGTTGGCACTGCACCACTGAAAGGTCCTAAAGACAACCAGGAGCCTCTTAGATCCCGTTCAGAATTGATTCAGGTGCTGCATCGGTCATTTCACCACTGACCCTGGTGCCAACGTACTCACGTCAAAGAAATGCACAGAATAGGCATGAATAGGCTATCTATGTTGGGATGTTCATCTATCCCTTTACACTAATTACTAAGTACTGCAATTTACTCCAGACATCATATATGGGCCCTTGGCCCTACATCCCCGGCTATCCTCACTTCTTCACCTCCCTCCGACCCAAGGCTGCCACTTTTCCTACGCCGTGCCATCTTTACCCAACAGCTCCGCTGGCTCTCAGCATTCTCAGCAAATGGCAGGTGCGCAAGATGCGATCTTGGGCCAAAGCTCTGCGCACTCCTTCGGGCTCACAAGGAGGGAAAACTAGCTAAAGACACGATGCCAAGACGTGAGACGTGAGTTGGAAATTGTTTGTCCAAAGCCATTCGTTTAGTCTTGAGAACTTGCGTTTCGTGCTAGTTTTCACGTCATTCCTGAGACTTTGTTGCAATTTTCCCATGCCATGCTCCACATCATTTGGGAATGGTCTGAACCACTCATCCGCCCCTCTCCTTGGCCACAGGGCCCTGAATTGCCGAACCCTTCCTGAGCCAATCCCCAGGCAATTTGAAACTGCAAGCGTCAGTCCCCTCTGGGCTCATCCAGAAATGTGAAATTGCAGTCTTTATGGAGAAAACGCTGGTGTAAAGTTTTGCCACTGTATATTTGTATTGTTAAATATCCACCCAGACACAAGGGCCGAGTATCGGATCTGTTTATTTGGGGGGCCCCCTTCAGATCAGCTGAGGGAACCTTCAAGACAAGCATGAACGGATTGGTCCACTCAAATCATCTGTCAAAAGCCGCATTAGATACCCGGACCCTCACAAACACTGCGGAACCTATCTGAGGCAGGCACAGGTGTGTGTGTGTGTGTGCGTGTGTGTGACTGTGTATGTGATGCACTCAAATCCACCTTCCATGCAAAGACTTGACCTGGAGGTTATGTGCAGGTTGCATTGACAGAGCGGTTGTCCAAAACGATTTTGGAATATGTGCATTCATTAGCTGCTGCTTGCGGCTGAAAATGTGAATCAACCTGACTACATCCGCATCCCCCCAACTCAAATTGTCAAAAAGTGGGAAGCCACTTGACTATCTATTGGAAAGTAGAAACAAAGCACCATCAAATAAAACTATAAGTGGCCAATTTATCCAAATCCATGGAACCATCCATGCTCACAACTAAATCATCCTAGTTTCATCTCACCCTTGTCGTTGACGATGACCCCGGCATTGTCCTCAAAGTATACGAAGACTCCCTCACGGCGGCGCCAGGCCTGAAAACACTTCCAAAAGGCACCACGGGGGCTACCATAGGCCGCAGCAGTCATAGCGGTGCACAGAAGCGAATCAGAGCATGGCAAAACGGGGGTTTCATAATTCATAATATGTCAGACTTTGATATACTATACTATCTATACTGTAAGAGTTTTAGAGGCTATAGTTATTGCATGTTATAAACAGGTATATTATGGCGTATTCACTCAGATCCACTCAGCATGCCACTCCCGGTCCCGGTGTAAATCGAAAATCGGCATCATCCAGCAACGTCTGAAAGCTGTTTCTTGCGAGCGCCAAGCCTGTTCATTCCATGTCCATGATTGGCTCAAGTACCCAATCATATCCTATCCAGTCTTGGTGCAGTATAATGCAGTAATCATTGCATAAGCATGCATAAGCCGCTTGTTTCCTCAGGTGGCTTACTAATCGGTCTTACAATTCCCAGTTCCACTGCCCTGCGGTGCCTTCTTCTGACGGATCACCACGCCCTTCAGGACCTTCTTGCGCAACTCGGGCTTGCCCTTCTTGACACTGCAGAGGACCAGATCCCCCGGAGAGCAGTTCCTGGCAGACACTGGGGGAAATGGGCACTGTGAAGGTTGCAGTGGTCCATAAACTGATGGAATTGCTGTGGGTATGATAATATTCTGTGATATCACTACAGTGACACTATGAAATTAATGGATATAGGAACGCCCCAAAATGGATGTACATGATTGTTCCTTACCAGTTTTGAAGGGCGGTTCTTTCTGATTGATTTGAGAGACCACCATGCAGCACCTATTATGCAAAAAAAAATGGGCTAGATTTGCAAAGTCAAAAGAATTGTTATTTCTGGCAAAGTTCGGAAGCTTGTTCAAGCGCCCGCCGATGCCAATCACCGCAAAGATGTAGAGGTTCCTTCCAAGTTCAGATACGGCCGCAACCCATCCCTGCAAATACCTAGAAAATGGTGGACGCTGATAAAGTGATAATTGATAGTCGTTCAGGGCAGTTGGGACCACCAAAACGATGGCTGGACCCAGAAGGGTACTGTAGATCCACGGCATTCTTCCATTTCAAACATTTTGATCAGTCGGATAAAGTCGGAACAGTATCGAACAGTCATGTTTCATGGGGGTGGTAGATGCGAAAAGCAGCTCCAGCCCTTTGGGGAAGCCACTCAGGTGACGAGTCACTTGGCTCCACTGTTGTCAGCACAGTTCAACAGGGAGGCCACGCTGCAACCCTGCGCCATGCGCATCTTACCTGACTCGTTACACGGGAACTTCCACCAGCTGCAGTCCGGATGGCAGAAACTGTGGCCAGTTATTGCTAAATATAGCATTCTACATAACTATACTATCTATGCATATGTCAATATATATATATATATACATAAATTATAAATAACTACTGTATCACTAACATCAATAAACTGTCTACTTTCAATCAGTCTCAGATTTTTTGGTGATGTGTGCTCTTGCTCCATTCAAGGACCAAAAAGAATCCTATAAAGAAGGTTGAAGTCCATGAGTCTCAAGTTTCAAGTATCCAACAATTTAAAGGCCTGAAGGCACAGCCGCCCCTGCTGTTCGGGCAAGAGTACCAAAGATGCCAATAAGTCAATAAGTCATCTTGTACTGTAATGTCTTGTACATCCAACCTTCGTTCGGGGGGCCAATGGCTTCTCTAAAATTTTTAGCCTTTTCCAAATCTCAAAATTCCAAAGTTGCGAGATCCTGCGCTGAATCCAAGTGGCATTGCTTGGCCGCACGTCCCTTCTTCATCTTCAGAGCAATGATGCGGCCCGATTTCCGTTGCTCGAGCCAGTGGGAGCTTCGTCGCTCAAGGCTGAACACTCAAAAAAACACCACGAAAAGGTGACAGTCGTTCAGGGCAAGTTGGAACGAACTGTGGAACCTAGGCTGATGGATGGAATTTACATTCTTCCCATGCCTCACTATCCCAAAACATTTGGTAGCACTAAACAGGGATGTTGAAGAATCACACCATCCACCAACTCTTTGCGCCAAGGTACCGTTGAGCAAGTCCTTGGGCGTGTGGCTTTTTCACTCTTCGCAGTCACTTTGGGAAGTCACACATGACATAGCGAATGGATGTTCCAATATGTAAGGAATGTACAACTTGAGTGTTGCTCGCCTCATTATATGAGTCACTTATGATTTCATATTTGATCAACATCTTCAGAGCCAAGGATTTCCATGTTCCCCATCACTGTCCCCAAAAAGCTTCCCAAGTCTGGGGTGGAAAAAAATTGACCCATACAGTACCTGCGTAGCCACTAAAATAATTCCACAAATTGATGAACCCCGGGTGATTGAGAGGAACAACCCCACAAAAGACACCATGGGCACTACGGGCTGAACACTCCCGAATGCAAATCCAAAAGGAATGAGTAGCGGTTTCCAAACGTCGAGCCTTGGATACCTTAGAAAAACTTAGATATATACCGGGACAGTGACAGAACTCCGGAAGTTATTCCGACGCACCTTCGGAGGCACCTCCCACCATCCAGAACCATCCCCATCCATCGGCATCTGAGATCTAAAATGATCTAAATGCCCAAGGCACTACAATGGAAACGAAGTCGGAACTGCTGAGTGCCAGAATGATGACCAACCTACCAGTGAAAACGGGTTAGACATCGGCAGACGCCGCTCCCTGGATGGCAGTTTACCCTGGGGATCCAGGCCCAGTGCCCAAGCCCACCAGGGGGGTGTTGTAACCTCGGAACCACTCCGCTGAGGGAGATCTGAGTGGAAGCTTTCCCCAATCCGAATGGAAACCGCCAAGAAGCCTATGCATTTGTTCTTTGTGATCTTTATGATATGCGAATCTTTATGATATGCGAATCTTTATGATATGCGAATCATGCATATGGCATAGGTCATCACTCCAAAACCTGGGAGCACTTCAATATCTTCAATGCACAGTCATCAAAGATTTGACCATGCTGGAGCTGGTCTCTTGGAGGCTCTTCAGCAACGCTTTTTCTCAGGTCGAGCTGTCACGAGTCTCAGGTGCACCTGCCATGGCCTCTGTTGATCGTGTGGAAGGAGGAAAACCAGTTGATTCGAGGATACCTGTGAGGCTTTCCAATAACGCCACCAACATGGGATACTAATTGGTTTGATCTATTCAGCCCCTTCTAGGTGCCGCAAACTATATAGCTTTCACCTTGATGTAAGAGTTCAGGCAGGCGCACGTGAATCCAGAACTTGATTCATCAGCTCTCTCAGGGCCACGGTGGCGTCTGGCAAGCGCGCCATCAGCTCCTGAGGGTAACATGGGCATGGCCGGTACCAAAACATCACCACATGTGGTCAGTGGCAGTCATCTACCAAATCCCAATATATCAAAATGACATGCAGATGATATACATGGTCTGTGCCCCGCTGGAAAATCATATTGAACTCACTAGGTTGGTATATGGATGAAAGATAATCCTCCAAACCGATTAATGTAGCGATTCGTGGCCAGTTTTTGAGCAGCACACTGGAGAAATGTCAGGCCTTGCCAGTGGATGTGCTTAAAGGCTGGAGGACCTGCAAGAAGTCGTACTTCTGCGATGGACCTGGGCGCATCAATCTCAGATTCTGTTGCTTTTGGCAGCTTTAGCACCAGTGGGCCTGTTGGACTCAGGAATCTCAGGAGACTTAGCCATGCAAGGCCATGGAGTTGACAGTATCCTGAAATTTGCATCAAATTCTTTCAAAGTCCAATCAAGATCCCCGAAGCCCATCAAATTCACTAATTCCCTGAAGCCCCAATGGATTTTCCAGGCTGAAACCAACTTCTCCAGGTCTTTCCAGGTCTTTCCAGGTCTAATCCGGGGCACTCAAGGCACCATCCTCTTGCCACAAGGGCAAGGGCAGCATGGTGCTTTCCAAAGCCCTCAACTTGTCCACCATCTCCTAGCAGCTGGATCAGATGGATCCCAGGGTTGAACATCTTCAAAATTTGGAGGGGCCATTATTATTCCTGGGTATGTCCGGGAAGCACTACACCAATTACGTGTCTAGTGGCGGAAACATCCATCCATCATGTTCCGGTGGCATATGCTTTTTCCTACTAAGCCTGGCCTGGCACATGGGATGCCTGAAATGGAAATGGTGCAGCCGAGGCACATGCAGCACGGCTTGCATCGCACCTCAACGAACCAAGGGCCAAGAGGCTTCAATGCGGATGTATGGACAATGGATGAATGAATAAGATGGAATAATGGATCTACACCGTGACACTAATTATGTTGATGAGTATATGCACTGTAGATGAAGAACGTAAATTAATTAAACGCATCACCGATTGCCAAACGATGAAGAATACGACTTCCAAACGGAGCCCTGGCTTGGAGAACCCTCGGTGATGTACTGCTCCCGAACTTCAACGTGGAACATAATTTAGTATCTATATACATAGTACGTTATAGTTATACATGCATAAATCTACACATATATCAAATATACCATCGGCTGTACAACATTGTACAACTACATGACAAAATTGCGGCAATAGAACTAACATGAACTAACAAATTCCGCATAGCAAAGACAAACTATCAGAGCCCCAGGACGGTGAAAAGATGTCAGGCCAGGCGCTGACTTCCTCATCTTCCAGCATGATGCCCAGCTGCTTCAACCTGAAACTATCTAGAACCCAGGTCTGCTGAAAGGAGATTTGGTGGGTACCAGACCTGCTGACCAACACGTAAAGAAATAGAGAGATACCTATAAAAAGTGGAAAATGGGATAGGGATGGAACAGAAACTTGACCGTGAACATTAGCCCTTCGAGCACGAAACCAGCACCCGCTACAACCTGCGCAATGTGATTTGAAAGCCGCAATCGCTCGCGATTTGTTGCGGTTGTTCTCCCAACTCTTCATTCAAGCCCAGGACCTACTTGGAGGGACAGACTGATTTTGGTCTCTTTGAAGGGGTACGAACGAACCAGTGGCCGACCCCCTCCCAATCTCCATGAAACCAAGGAACATCTCCAATCGTGGTAAGGTCCTCATCTGCCACAGTGACATCAGCAGGTGCACACGCGCAAAGAAGGCCTGGCGCAACGCGGCACTAGGTTCGGGCCTCCAAGAAGATCGGGGAAGGCACCAAAATCAAGATGGCCTGACAAGTTTGACAAGGGCTAATATAAAAGAACAGAAATGCATCCTGCTAATGTTCGGGCCTTGGAGATAACTGGATATTAACATTGGATTCTGGAGGTACATAGTTCTTTCGGAACGCAGGTGGAGGCCCTGCAGACTCGCTGGCACGATAATTATGGCTGCTAGTGACTCTATATTTCACAAACGAATCTGGAAAACTAGAAGTGCCATTAATTATTATGTTGTTCCAAAACATATGAAAGCAAAAGCATCGTGCCAGGCCCATACCCTGCGCCTGCAAGTCTTGCCGACGACGTTCCACCCGTTGCGTCGTTGCCTGCACTCACACAGGGTAGGACAGGTTCTTATATACCGAACACCGGTCATGTCACATGGTCACAGGATGAATTTTACGTGATTTGATGTTTAGCATGTTTGTTAGCTAAGCGGTTGGTAAAAGGTTTGTGCGTGATGGTGCCAAAGTAATTACTTGCCAGTTTCAGACCATTTGGATCCGGTCCTGCCCATCTAAGCATGGAGAGCATGGAAGTTCGGGCCACATTCCCGAACATTAGCTTTACCTGCGCTTCGGACAGGTTTAGTGATGTTTGGCGATTTCCGCTTCTAAAACGCTTTCCGAGGTCCAATCAGCCATGATTGCGCCTTCATCTCCGCAATCTGCTGTTCAAGCCGCTGCACGCTGTCCTTGCTGGGGTTGGGGGCACCACCTTTAGCCAGCCATTTCTTTGTTGGATGTCCTTGTGCCCATGCAACTTTGGTGTGTATGCTCCATCATGATCTATAAGAAATCATCACTGGATAAAGACATGGATATCAATCAGCTTCCAACCGAGCCGATCTAGGCACTCTTTTTTCGATACCCAGTTTCATCCAACCCCAGTTTCGTTCGTCGCGCCGAGCTTCGATGTCCAAAAAGTCATAGAGGACGAAGGCTAAGCAGCAGCTACTGACCGACAAACTCGCGATGATCACCTGATAACCATGGAACCATGGAACCAAATGGTGGGTGGATACCACAATCTAGGGATGGGAATACTAGAGGATCAAACCACTACCTTGGCAACTGGTTCGTTTGCAATTGAACTTGGGGCGATCATTGGTATCAATGATACTGTACAAAACTAGACTTCAATTCACTCGGAGTATTGGCTATCGATCACCATGACGGCAAACCATTGCCAGAGACATGACAAAAGGATTTGTTTCGTTGACGTTACATTATCTAAAACAACTAGGTGCCACAATCATCCACAACTGATGACCAAATTGTATGCCCAATCATCTCATCTCATCTTTTTCGTTTCAGATCAGTTCGCAACTCCCCAATTGCCAGATCTGAGGAACATGAGAAGGATCACCTGGCAGTGTCGACCACACTTGGGGTTGGCTGGTAGGGAACGGTACTGGGTAACGCGATCGGCTCCAATGATGCATAGAACACGATAGATGTGAGAGAAACATAGGGCAACTTGTATAAAAATTGGTACATTGAACTCTGTGCTTTACCAGGTCTGACTCCCAACACCTCAAGATCAAACACCTACACAAGAACACTACAATCACTAAGAAGCATCAAACCTTTTGTAGGCAATGGGTCAGTTTCTGGCTCTAGGTCCGGGGCAACACCCTCAGAACCAGAACTCTTGAAGCTCACCATCTCAGGTTTAGTTTGCCTATGGAAAGTCCTGCAAAACGTCCCGGAGGTCCTGTTTAGTCCCCAAAAAATGGTCCAAAACCAGCAGCTGCAGCAGGTTCAAGTGGAATCCCAGAGCTTCAGGGGCTGGGATGCCCTGCTGAGAAGGACATTCAAAGTGACGAACACAAGGCTGAAGAAGAAATTCAGCAGCCTCTGGGGCAAGTCGCTGGGTTGACACACGCTGCAGTGCCCAGAAACCGGCCATTTGTTGGGATGATTTCACCTCCCGAGCATCAAATTGTGGTGAGGTCATGCTATAGTTAAGAGCTCATTAGATGTGTTACACATCACCAAATACCATGGCTTTCTTGGATCGATCCTAGGGAAAACCGCAGCCACAATTCTGCCGGCTGGGTCCGGTGGCTTCAAGACCCTGAGAGCCCAACAGTGAGCAATGCTCTGGTGATAGGAGGATGAAAATCAACAGCAAACCTCAGCACCAGGCAGCTTCGCTCCCTTGGGCCCTATTATCAAATGGGTTCTGCTCAAAAAAACCGATGAGTCTGGAAGGATGTTGCAGGTTGTCAAGTTTTTGAATTCAACATGTTGTTCACCCAATTCACCCATGTTGCCAAAACAAATGCTGCAGCAGTAGTCAAACGCAACACCTCAAAGCGCACCGGATTGCTCAACTTTGGCAGTACAGAAACCCCTTCCTAAATGGCCCTGTCCCCGTTCCAATGATGTCACAACCCAATTCCCCAATCCCAGCGACATCTGAAGCGCACGGGGAATCGATCCTCATCATCACCCAGTTCCACGCCACAGCCAACACCCAGCCTGGCGCTTGGTTTCCAACACCCAGGCCGTATTGCCCTATGGCTACGAGAGGTAGAAACACATAGAAGCACCATGATCACCCTGCTGGTATGCACCCTCCAGGTGAAAGGAATCTGTGGAAATGTTTGGCTTCCCAGTCCCTCCAAACCATGGTTTCAAGCCGAATAATTTTTGAGCATGTCATATCCTGCCAAGTTCTTCAGTGCCGAACCCCAAGCCAAGCGGATTTCAGTCTCATTTTCAATGGAAAGTCCATCTAGAATTCGCCCCATGTGTAGGTTTGATTACCCACATTCACCCACAAAATCCATAATCCTGGGTACTGTATCTCACTCCATTCTTGCCGGAAATTCCCGCAACTCCCCAAAAATTGATGGCTCAAACAGTTTGAACCCCGTCCATGGCTCCGCGATCTTCGTATAATTATGTACAATTGTTCACTTGCAGCCAGATGGCTGAAACTTGAACCAAAAGGATTCGATTTTCTCCTTTTCCTCCATGGCTGGCATCTCCAGAATCTCCGCCGCCTGGGCAAGGGGTTCCTCCTAGCCTGGGATTTGGGCAAATATCACACGCCCATTCTACTCATGATCATAATTGGCATAGCATTAAATTCGTCACTCTTCAGTCTTCAAGTATCATAAGTCAAACACATCATCAAACATAAACTAAGCGCAGGACCATCATGGTATGACAATTCTGTTCCCACCAAGATCAGCCAAGGTGACGGGCCTCGGCTTTGGTATCGGCTCCTTGCTCTTCATCTGGACGAGTCTTGGCAAATCCTGGAACTGGATCCGCTGGATCACTGTGGTCAACACGTTGCGATCCCAAAATCCACCATGCTGTGGTCCTTTGAAAAGGACAGCTAGCGGCTAGCCACTGGTGGGGGGTAATTACCCATCTCTTTTGTTTTTTTTGACATCGGTATAGATGGTATAGGTAGCAGCATATCCGATCTATTCCGTGAGCTGCCCACCACCTGGGCCACCCCATCTCCACCAAGCAACTGGAGAGGCCCGTGAATTTCAAGGCCTTCCGCTGCATCACCACCATGCTCTTCCATGCCCTTTTGATGTTCAAAATGTCCTGAAAGACGGGCCACCATATGGGCCATCAGGAAGAGGATTCCCCCATTGATGGCGAAGAATCCTTGACTGCTGAGTCAGTAGTCCACCTTGTTGTTTTCCCTTTGACCGGATCATTTATTAGGGGCAATCTGATGGTTCACCCGATGTGTTTTCCGGTGAAGCTGGTCCTTCTTGCCCTCTTCCACGTTGTCTTTGATGAAGCGGATCTCGTTGGCCTGCCCATCAAGTTTTTCTGGCTGGTTGGTCTGTGATATTCTAGCCAGAAGGACCATCAACGGCCCACTGGCCGTTTGAAAGGCAACGGCAGAAAATGCAATCAATCAATATGATGATCATGTTATGGATTTTGGTCATATCACAGCATCAGCGCACCTGAAATCAAATCTACTGAAGTCTTTGGGGCACATTGCTCACAATAATTGACGTGATACAGTAATTCATAAATCCCAAACCATTACAAACCATCCCAAACCGCATTTACCTCATTTTATTAATGCAAGGCCCTAGATGATCACATCTGATGCTTTCCCCAATTAAAAAAAGCTATCAGTGATGGTAAGATCGACCAAGGTACCTTCACCACTAGGCTGAGACGTTCCGCCAACTCCGGCGCGCCCAAACGCAGCAGTTCCGCCTAACGTTTCGGGGTGGTTTTGATGGTTTTTTCCACAAAATGGAAATAGTATCAACCATGAGGGGTATATATATATATATACACATAGGGTAGACTTTCTGTTCTGAGGTGTCTAGAATTCAAGACAAACTAATCGGACATGTAATCATACTTGGTATGCACACAAGCAATTTTGAGCTTTGTAAAAGTTGACACACTCAAATGGGACATGCATCCTAAGAAACATTGGCCAACTATAGTCAGAACACATACTGGGCATTGAACCCGTGTTTGATGATGGTACATGGGTTTTGGTCCTGAAACGCTGCAAAATTCAAAATGTCACTTGTTTCTGCTCTCATTTCTCAGGAAAAAGAATTGAAACCCCAAACATCCTATTCAACTGGGTTTGTCACTCCCAAAAGAAAAAGACGTTAGCAAACCTCAACCCACCAAGCAGTGCCAAAGATTCCAGACCCCGCCTCCCCAATCACCGTGTAGGGTCTGCCCACCGGATCCTCAGCTGGGCAAGTTTCAAGGGAACATTTATAGGAACCCACTACATTTGATGGTAAAAGCCATGGTGTCCTGTAGACTTTCCCTCCAGCCATTGAGACATACATCGATATTTATCCATATTCCGGAAAGTCCGGGACATTTATATACGTATATTCAATAATATACAATATGTATATATATATATATGTGTGTGTGTGCGCGTGTATGTTTGTATGCATTTATGAATATATTCATTTATAATTTTACAATTTTATACATGCACACATGGACATATATTCATATGTGTTATTCCCCATTGTTGTAACCTTGTAGATCTTGGTTCTATCATATATGGGCACCGGTCCCACTTCAACCACCCCTTCAAACATGGAAAAAAACATCCCCAATAACTGCAAAGCCATGTCAACCAGCCCTCCAAGGCACAGCAGAGCACTCTGACATGACTTCCAACCAGATCTGCAGGAACCTTCGAAACGGTTCATCCACATCCGGGCGCCTTGGCTGAAGTCTCTCTGGGAAGATGTCCGTGGAAAATGGCAAAGGGCCCAAAAGCGGTCTGTTAAGACGAGTGGGGGAAATTCCTGGAATATCCAATGCACCGTTCTTCCCCAACCACATTGCATTGTGAATATTCATATCATTTATGTCCCGATCTTCGTGTGTTTATCAAAAAAAAACACAGTTTCCACTGTTTCCCGCTTAGCATGCCCATCTAGCTATCAATCCATCCATCTATCCATCCGCACAGATGTACCCACATCTATCAATACATATAATATGTATATATGTACATACATTACTATGCACAAGGTTGGCACCCCACTTGCAAGTTGGCTTACAAGCTCCATAAACTATGGTTATACCCGCCATAGTAAAGCATAGAATTCACCTAGCGAACTAAACATTGGATATGTAGGGGGGCCACCTTGTACCATAGAAATATACATGTCCGAGAAAATCCGATGACTCATGTCATCCCTGGCTTGATTCCCGATTATCACTACACACTGGTGGGAGAAGTGTGTCGTTTGACTTTCAGGGTAATTGCATGTAATCACTGTATCGCTCTGTTTAATAAATAAATATAGATATATATAATTGATAGACTACTATCTTTCTCATAATACGGTAACCACACCCTCAATATAGTCTATCTAAATAGATACACTGTATAGGCCCGATATATATATATATATATATATTTATCAATTTTTATTTATCTATTTATTTATATATATATATATCCAATATATCTCATATAACGTGTGCATATACACACATATACACATTTATAGTAAGTGTATATGTAACCTATGCATCCTACATATATAGAATCGATGCATCACATATCATATACATATATATATATATGTATATATGTACATCATATCCTCATATCATCATATCATTGATCCGCTCCCAGCGGCGGATTGGCGCCGGACAGCTTCGGCGCGATGTTCTTCAGGAAGCGCTGGAAGTCGCGGCGTTCCTCGGCCAAGGGCAGGTGGACCAGGTGGAAAATGGGGGGGACTGGGTATACATTGGTATTGAATCTGGGCAAATACATCATATATACCACAAAAACACACACATATATATATATATGTATACATATATATATACATATATATATATACATATATACATACATATATATATATATATGCATATTACACCTTATATATATTTTTTTTACCTACATTGTTGACAAATATATTGCTGGTCTACTGTTGGTAAATATCTGCTTGGGGGATTTTGGGGATAGATTGTGGGGATGTCGGTGCTGTTGCAATGGATATGTGCATTCAGAAGTGAATTGGAGATCCTTTCTTGAAGGTGATGCAGTTCAGATCTGTCGAGCAAGTGGTGACAAGAAGTAAACTGGGATGACTGCATCGGTGTCGCTCAGTGCCGGGAATAATTTAAGCACACACAAAGCTCTCCACATTTAGCTACTACCAGTATCACCCAAGATCTGAACGCAGTGATCCCATCTTTTGAACACATCCCATCCCCACCAAAACGAAGGAACTGCCAATTTGGGTGCGTGTCAAGTCTGCAAGGGCCTAGTCCTAGTCAATAATATCGAGGATATCGATCAAAGCACGTGGGTTTGTCTAATGTCTAATGGCTGTCATGCGCAATCAACCACAGCAAATTGCAGATTCAACTAACCTCCATCAATCGCAAACAGAACAACACAAAGCTTGAGGCTCTGATTTTGCAGAGTTATCAGTTGCCAAAATTACGACTGGATTGGAATAGAAAGCCTATCTGAAAGCCGATCTAGGCACCAAACTCAATCATCTTCAATCCCTCTTTGTAACAGGCAGCCGAGTCCAGATTGCGCTCAGCCAGACCCGCTTCAGTGTTGGTGGATCTTGCCAGCAATTCCTTCGCGCGAACGGTCGTAAATAGACTCATGTTCACTCTATGTCTATGAAGCCCATGGTCAAAGCGTGACTTCAATGTCGCAGGCAAGTGTTCAAGAAATGACTGTCTCTTCACCATGCTTCCGTCTTGGTCTAGGAGAACGGGAGCATAATTATAATATACCAATGTATATCTATATATATATATATGTCTCTCTCTATATTTAACTATCTAGATATGCCAATCACCAAAAAATCAATGGATTTACTAGAGCCAAACTCATTTGCACAAATTCACTGGCTTTGGCCAGTCGGCCAGTCCTCCAACTCGCTCGCTGAGGATTCAAATTGCCTTGGGTGGCACAGCGGACCACCTTTGCATTACCGGGACCCAGGCTTCAGGAATTGCATCGCCAGTGCCGAGGGATGCCGAGGGGCAGGGCAAGCTCGGCTTTCAGTCCTTCCACTTGTGCTGCACGTGTCTGGAAGTCGTGGCCTGGCAGAGGGTGGCTTTGGTGAGAGCCAGCTCAAACAAACAGAGCATGCATGAACCACATGATGATTCATGGTAATTATATGTAATTAATTGTAATTATATTACAGTATTCTCTGCAACGACCTGATGGCGCAATCCCATCAACAACAACATCACTTGTCATCATCTGGAGGAAGTCACAGATCGAGTGTGACTTGCCAGAAACCACCAGTCCGGACATACCAAACCAAAGCTGGTGGACCCAAAACAGGACCTCTTTTCAGGCCAAGTGGGAAAAATATTGGATTAGATGGTCAAGTTGGGTACACAATGGCACAGACTTGACAAAGCCTTTAAGCCTTAGGCCGCTCTAACACAGCCTGTCTATTCCCAGTGTGCTCCACAGTCGATCGAACCCCTTGCTCTCCCTCTTTACTTTCATCTATAGATCTCTGCAGGATTCTGCAGGCATTCTTTTGGATATGTTGCGCTATTTGTTGAAGACGTCTTTCCCAAAGGGAACTTGCAAAGGTACCATCCCAGGCACGCCTGGCAGCCCGCTCCCAAGTTTGCAGCCCAGCCACGGTACTGAACCAACTCTTTAAAGAGCTGCCAGAAACCTCCAAGTGGGTGCAAATTCATGTAGTGTACAGTACATTGCAGCACAAGGTCTAGCAAAAGCACCCCAATCCCATGCAATGGAAGAATAAGCAAAGGCCCCTTTCTCAAGGAACTTGCTGTGGATTTCCTCAGAAAATGAAGGCTATGGGGCCATTATGGGGCAACCAGATCGATCTGCTCCCAACGCTGTGAACTCAGCTGCCAGGAATCCCCACAAAAGACGGCGAAGAGACCCGAGCCAGTCATCACTGTCAGATAGGGAAGATCCCGATCACCTCAACGTCCAGAAACTGGATGAAAATGGGAGGTTGAGAAAGAAGGAGATCCACCGGTGTTTCCAGGCAATGGCAAACCTTTGTGCACCAGATGAAACCCTTTCTTTAGTCGGCTGGCACCTGTGATCCCAAAGCAACGGTCACATTCAAAGGATTTTCAAGTAACAACTTTGAGACATTTGGAGACTTAGCCAGTTGGGATTCGAGATTGAAAATTTCATCTTGTTTCTCCACATCCTTGGCAAAGAATAATCCAAAATGCCGAATCAAACAGTTTCCTCCATGGGACGCCAGTGGTAGGAATCCTCCACGATCCGTACCAGCAGGCCGACCTGACAGCCAAAAGAGATGGTGAATCTGGTGATGGGACGTGGATGACGTGGTTTCTGGATGTTTTTGGGCCAACTTAAGTAATCCACTTGAAAAAATGAATCGTGATTTCAAAACATCAAAATTGAAACTGAACTAGTTAAGACTGTCGATGTAAAGAGCCCTCAATGTTGTTCATGCCGTTCTTAGCATCCTGGCCGCATCAATAAAACTCAGAAGTCACACGCCAAATCCGAAACAAAAATTGGCGGCTTACATCCATCCTTCGATATCTGGTATTGCCACCCACATGCCTGGACATGTTTGGCAATGCTAATGCCTATATAGGCCTAGGCCTAATTTCTGGTACTGAACTTGGGCCATATACTTAGCAGATGTGACTGACACTCCTGACGCTGAAATCCTGGCTTTTCCTTACCTTTTCCCGTCTTTCAGGTCTGCATATCTCAGCCCTGCCGAGCAGCATTGGTTAAAGTGCCAACCAATAGGATCAAATGAGGCAGACCTGAAAAGAACTTTGCCGGGACAGCGCGAAGTATTGGGCATTGGGGCCGTTGGAGAAGGGCTCATAGACATCGATCTTCATAAAGCATCACAGATTATGTTAGAGATTCACTCTCTCACTCTCTCTCTCTCTCTCTCTCTCTCTGTGACTCATCGTATATAATTATCAGCCCTCAGGTAACTGACATCTAGTCGTATCTCCACAAAGGCTGAGATCTGTCGCATAGAGTAGGGCCACTGGATACCCAGAAAACAAGAGAATGTCAAGCATGTCAAAACTTTACATCAAGGGTCCGCAAAGCATCTGGAAATTCTGATTCCTCAGCATCTGGATGAACATCATAGTAGCAACCCCCCAAACGATAGAAAAGTGAAATCCCACTGAATCCCACTAAACACTGATGAATTGGTTTTCGATCTGCTCAGTCCCTGGCTCTGGATGATCCGCCACTGGGATGGAATAGACCTGAGAGCTTTAGGGAGAAAGCGGTGTCAATGGCAGGGATGGCTTCATGATGACCAAATATTAATTGGTCAATTGGATTCACTTGGTGACAACCATGCCAAATATGGAAACATATTGGACACATGCAGTTGAAAGATAGTTCATGTCACACTACCGTAGGACCAAAGAAATCCACGAAATGGTACCGCAAAATTCAATACGTTTCCGGCTGAAATAGATCAAAGGTGGCCAAAGTCACATGGAGGCTCAAGCCTTTTTCTGGAACCCCCCACCACGCAGCCAAGGCGCTGGTATGCAGATGGAAAGAAGTGGCCAAAGACCCAGAAAGGCTCCAGGGGGAAGATCCATCCTGGCTGTCGGATCACTGGGATGACATCATGGCGACTTCATAAAAACCCTACAGAAATAAACCCAACATAAACCAGCCTTGAACATCCACAAACATCTCACCATGTATCAACACCAACAAAAACACCCACAAACCACAAATCGGCCACAAAATGGACCAAAACCATAAATCAACCAAAATTAATCCCATTTATCTCCCTCAATCCTCATTATTCTTCCTACATAGCGCCTGGGCTGGGCGGCTCTACGCTCCGCTTCCCCGTGGTCGTCTTGTCTGCCGGGGTCGTGCTGGCCGTGGCACCTGGAGCGCAGAGCTGGGGTATCCTGGGGTAAGGATAAAATGGTTGGTGAATAGATGGGATGAAAACCCATAAATGATGTCTAAGAGTTAACACAAAATATGGTTAATACAAATAGTTAATAGCAATAGTAACTAATAGTATGATTAAGTTGGTAAGAAGGAAACAAAAATATGGTTTGCGAATCTTAATCAACTATTCATATACTATTGGTGATATTGATGTTGCTTGGTTTCCGAATATATCCTCAAACACGGCAGCTCCGTCACCAAGGGGCTGTAACTGGGCCCCGCAGGCTCAATGCGCTCCTCCATGAACCCAGTTGAATGGAATCCTGACTTAAACGTAGGTAGATCGTGAGCCAAAACGGCTATAGCAGAAAAATGAGCATTGTAGGACCCCGCAAGTTCTCTTTGCTCTGGAGAGCCCTAGGGTTCAAGCTGTGGCATACCTTGCAGCCTTCGGACCCTTCGATCACTGCATCCCCACAGGGGCCACTGACGCGAACGATGCATGAAGCATTTGGGTAGCCATCCAGATTCCTGAGGTTGATGGGATGGTCTCTGATGTTGGCAAATGAGTTGTAATATGTTGTAATCAGTTTGCAAGGTTGTAACATGTTGTAACCCACTGACTGCACTTGGTGACTTACTTGCTATAGAAGTTCAGGGATCGTACTTGTAGAGGATTCATGAAGTCATTTGTTTGTGAATGGAAAAAATCAAGCTGCCACCGGAGACAAGGCCAGGAAGCACTCGTAACATTTATACAAACACGTGGGTGCTCACTAAAACTCGTCAAAACTCCAGGCCCAACAATCAACCAAAATGGATCAACAACATGGTCCAATTGTGGTGTTTTGAACGTATGATGACCCTGGCGGATTCCAAGTTCCAGAACCCACTCCATCTCGGTACACAGCCTATGTCCTGGCCATACCACACCCTCAAGGACGAGCGTCCGCCATGCCCTCAAGCTGAAAAGCATTGGCAGCCTGACCAAGTTTCTGGGATGGTCCCCAAGGCATCTGCAGAACTGCTTTGCCCATACAGTTGCGGCATACAACCAAAGGAACCCAAAAAAAAGGTTTGAAGTCAGAATCAGCCAAGAAAAAAAACTGTCTCCCAAATATTTACTTTGGGTTTTCATTGGTGGGTTCCACTGAAGAACCCTCAAAAGGTTCGGCTTTCCCCAATCTCGCCCGATGGCCTGCTCACACCTCAAGCTGCGAAGGGATGGATTTTCTGCAGCAAACCCCATCAACATATACTCAACATGCACTTCGTTGAAGCCTGGGGTCCTTCACATTTACTTAGTGAAGGAAAAACAAATAGAGCAGATTCCTATTCAAGTGGCTTCACTAAGTCGCCAAAAATACACGATGTGGGCTCATGCAATATTTCGCCTATAAGAGGCGGTTGCAATGAAAGAACCCACAATGAGGGGCCAATCTCAAAGCAACTGGCCAGCCATCCAACCAACCAAGTCACAGAAGCCCCGCAAATACTGTGCACCCAAATGTGGAAAGTGAATAGAATCTGTCATTTGATTTTGAATCTCTGGTGAAATCTTATGAAAACATGCCTGGTGTACTCTAGTCTCTCTTTTATGCTCGTCAACCAGTACCGTTGAAACAGCTGCGACACGTTCGCGGAAATAGGATGTGCTCAAACATTCTCCTGACTCGTTGGAGATCAAATGTGAGATCATCAAAATGGATTCACACACTGATTGGCACCTGCAACCTCCAGGTATTTGTTGAGGCCTAGCCTAGCTTTGAAATTCTCTACCCCAGTATGCCCCAGAGTTGCAGGGCCCCGATTGTCAAATCATTGCGAGAATCACTGTGGTTAGGCGGGCGGGGCACGTGAATTGACCAATGTTGCTGGCAGCAGCAGCCACCACCTCAGCACCATAGTCCACCCATTCAGTTGAAATCTATAATCAACCCAAGATCATCCAAAGTGGTCCAATGAAATCCATCAATCAGAGACCTTGAATGCATGCAGCATCTTTCATCCACCTTGCAAGGTTTCTGGACTAGCTGGGTTGGTCAGCCGAGTTGCTGATGTCAGACGATTTGAACACATCTGATCCACCCAAAGAATATATGGTTTCTTCAGCCCCAAATCCACCCATATCTGATGCCCCCAGCAGCTTCAACCAAGGCGCTACCCAGATTTTGACCCATCGACCACCAGCCTCCAGACCCACCAAGGACAAGGTGCCGCTGCGCCAGTTTCTGACGCCAGGCCACAAGGGCAAGGATGGCTAGAGATCTGGTTTACAAATGATGCAGGCAGGCACGTGATGGAACATGATGGAACAATAGTCTTTCGGCTGCAAATGACGTTCCTACTATGAATCCAGGGGCGTGATAGTGGTTTGAAATGGTTTGAATGATAATGGTATACCAGGTGTGACAGGCGGGAACATTACAGGGGGGTTGCTTTGAGGGTGGAAATTGAAATCGTAAAAAGCGGCCACTTGCGGCCACTTGCGGCCACTCGCCTGGAACTGGCTGGAGCGGCCACTTGCAGCCACTTGCGGCCACTCGCTGGGAGCGGCCACTTGCGGCCACTTGCGGCCACTTGCTTGGAACTGGCTGGAGCGGCCACTTGCGGCCACTTGCGGCCACTCGCTGGGAGCGGCCACTTGCGGCCACTTGCGGCCACTTGCTTGGAACTGGCTGGAGCGGCCACTTGTGGCCACTTGCGGCCACTCGCTGGGAGCGGCCACTTGCGGCCACTTGCGGCCACTTGCTTGGAACTGGCTCCTCGCCGGTGAACGCCGGTGATGCGGCCACTTGCTTGGAACTGGCTGGAGCGGCCACTTGCGGCCACTCGCTGGGAGCGGCCACTTGCGGCCACTTGAGTGGCTGCCAGTGGCTGCGAAGGGCCGCGTGCTGTCAGAAATGCACGGCAGACTTGAAATCTTGAAAAAAAATGGTTTTTCAGGAAAGGCCGTTTTTTTCAAGTTTGGAGAGTGGATAGGTAGGATTTATGGTACTGTGCTGGCCCAGGATAATCAAGATCATGCGGCAAACCGTATACCGTCCATGTCTTCCACCGCCTACGCGTCTGAAACCGTAGTGTTTTTCCATATTTTT